>NW_019379924.1:226400-264658 GCF_000648655.2 Copidosoma floridanum
CACTGATCAAACGGGATTATACCAAGGTTGGTACGATTCGGTTGATTTTTGAAAATTTCGTCTACCATCTTGGATCCAACATCTTGAAATTGACCAATCCGACCTCAGATTCGTGATCAGCAACCTCAAAAACCCCTGTGATTAAAATTTTGTATGAATCAGTTAACTTTAACAACGTATTATGTGTCCAGAGTATTTTGACAATCAAAAATTGCTCTATGTATAGCTAAAAAACATATGCATATGAAGTCGTTACACATCTGAGAGAAACGGATCCTCATAGAGAATTCTTTTACAAACAAAATAAGCCCAAAATCAATTTTTTTGAGTCAAAACCCAGGGGAAGCACGGATTTTGAGCATTTTTTCAGCTTTTAAGACCACTGTGCACTGGTGTGAGCGCATCGATTGATGCCTCGGAAATACGGGAATGGGAGAGCGGGATGGAGCACGTGGGGGATCTGAGCCTGCATGGCCGTAACGTCGCTTTTGTCTCTCGTCCTGGTCGCGAGGGTGCGGCGGCTCGGGCTCCGAGGCTGCCTGCAAGTCTTGCGGACGAGAGGTGAGAGGCCTCCTCGGCAAGAAAACTGAAGACTCAACTGAGTTGATAGGCCAATAACTGCCGATCAGGAGACATTGGTGGCTTTGACGGCTCCTGCTACTAATGCCCGTCAACTCGAGGAGTTGTCTGCTCGATGCGCCGGGTTTCTGTCGCAACTCTCACGTGCGGCGGCTGCGGGCGGGATGAAAGTGGGCGGGATCGCCCTTGGGATGGCGTTCGGCGGTGCACAAAAAATAATTTTGAGCATAAGGAGATCAAATACGGGTGCTTATAGAGTTCAAATTATTTTGAATTTCTACTACACAAGTATTTGGACTACCTAAGATCAAAGATTGTGTCACAATAGTTCAAATATGCATTGAACTCGTAAAGCACTAGCATGAGAGCCACGCTGCCTATAGTCTGTGCGCGTACAGTACGGCGTAGCATTGAACTGTAGAAGCTTGTGGAGGGGAGCCCCTGGACCTGGAGCTCAGCGATCGTGCTCTTACAGCACAAAGTCTGGACTCATATTATGTGGATTGTATAGGTATATACTAACGTGCTTTTGCAGTGCAAGCCTTTTGTCACTTTTGTGTTTACATGAATGTGTAGTGTAGTAAGACAGTCCACTACGGTTAGTGATAAAAAGTGATCATTTTGTCGCGACCAGATACGATGTTTCATTTAAAAAAAAGCAACTTAAACTGTATTTTTCAAATGAACTCAGGGGCTTTGCCCCAAACTTTTTTGATCATACATATTTGTAATAGTTATTTAATCTAAATCGAATGATTAAATTTTTAAAATAAATTTAAGTTCAAACGAATAAAATGACCTCGATTAGCCAGCGCTTCTCTACTTAATCTCATATGTACATTTAAATGTACCGCTTTTCGTTACTCACAACCAATCAGATCACGACGTATTCTGTCGACAGTCACGTGATACTTGTTCTTTTAGGATAAACTATTCATTACACAAGAAAACATTATTTCGCCCCCACCGCCCTCCAATTTTTTTATTCGTGTCACCATTTGATAAAATATTACGTTTATGAATTATTTAGTTAACTAGCTGCTACGACGATCTAAGACTCTAAGAATAATATCTATTAGATCCATTTACTATACTAGTGTATTGAAGAACAAAATTCATATTGGTAGTTGTGTGATTCGAAGAACTTTGGTTAAACTCATTAGATCTTGTTTTGCCCAGCACAGCTCTTTCAACTAACTTAAATTGTGGCCTAAGGTATGTCTTGAATAAATAAATACAATATAATTAAAATTTGTTTCCATAATTTTTTGAAAAAAGTTATCGAATAGAATTGTAAATCCGTTTGTACATACAAAAAGTACTTTAATTTCGAATACTCCTTTTTGTTGTATACTAAGTTTTATCTACAAATTACGTTTAGAAAACGTAGGTCCACGAAAGTTTTTTGATAAAATTTATTGATATTATAGTTAAAACGATTCTAATGAAAATGTGCTTTAATAACTTAATGTAGTCAATTATTTGATAATTTTTGCAAAATATATCAAAAACCCGTTATTGTTGCACTCAAGTATTTTCCAATATTGTAAAAACTTACGAGATGTAATCTGAATGAATAACTATTTTATTGAAATAAAACAATTTTGATATTTTTGTTAAAAAACTATTTTCGTTGTATATAAAAAAGTGCTTTAATAACTAAATGTAGTCAATCTTTTAACGATTTTTAAAAAATATATCAAAAACCCGTTATTGTTGCACTCAAGTATTTTCCAATATTGTAAAAACTCACGAGATGTAATCTGAATAAATAACTATTTTATTGAAATAAAACAGTTTTCATATCTTTGTTAAAAAACTATTTCCGTTTTATGTATACATATACTCATTGTGGTCATTGGTTGTAAGCCTTTAGTATATTTAAGCCCAATTATTAGGCTCATGCAGTTCGATGATGTTTAGGGCCGAGGAGGTATACGCACGATTTAGCTTTCTCAGCCCAAAATACGGCATTGCAGAGCTCAACGATGCTTTAAAGGCGCAGGGCCCAGACTTTGTGCTGTGAGAGCACGATCGCTGAGCTCCAGGGGCTCCCCTCCACAAGCTTCTACTGTCCAATGCTGCGCCGTACTGTGCGTACACAAACTATAGGAAGCGTCGCTCTCACGCTTGTGCTTTACGAGTTCAATGCACATTTGAACAACTGTGACACAATCTTTGATCTTAGGTAGTCCAAATACTTGTGTAGTAGGAATTCAAAATGACTTGAACTCTATAAGCACATGTACTTCATATCCTTATGCTCAAAATTATTTTCCGTGTGGAGGCGGGGAAGCGGGCCTGAGCAGTCCGAAGCGGGTGACAGAGCCAATGACAAGGACGGGAATCCAGAGAGACAGGGATGGAAGGCAGCGGCAACGTGGATTCAAAAGCTATACCACAAAAACAGATGGCGCGCGGTGCAGGAGGTGTTTGATGGGCCTCCCGAGCGCTGCGAACTCAGTGCAGTGGAGGTGCGGGAGCACTTCCGGCAAATCCATGCGCGCTGAGAGCCACCTGGAGAGCTGCCGCTGGTGTTTGATAATACGGAGCCGATCCTTGATAGTAGAGATAGGCTGTGCGCCCCCTTCAACGAGATGGAGGTGAAACGGAGACTTGGGAAGATAAGTATTTCTTCGCCCAGATCCGATGGAGTAACCTACGCTGACCTGCGGAGAGCGGACCCGAAGTGTCACTCGCTGAGGGCACTATACAACACGCCCGAGACCGTCCTCGTCTACAAGAAGGGAGATCGAAGAGAGATCAGTAATTGGAGGCCTTTAACCCTGGGCCTGACGACGGCCAAGCTCTTTGCGGCCCTCGTCGCGGATCGGCTGACCAAGTGGGCGACAACAAACGGCAGACTGAGTCCGGCGCAAAAAGGTTTCCTGCAGAACGAGTTCTACTATGAACGTGGCTTCGTGCTTCAGGAGATAATCCGGGACTCAAATACCAAAAGCAGAGAGCTATCGGTGGCGTAACTAGACTTAGCAAATGCGTTCGGCTTGGTCCCTCACGCGTCGATTGACAGGGCCCTGGCTGAGCATACAGTACCCGGATATGAAGACAGGTGGAGGGGCATACGGGGGCGTGACTACGTGCGTCAGAATGGCTGGTGGACTGACGGAGCCAATCGAGGTCCTCTCGGGGGTGGTGCAGAGTTTCCCGCTTAACCCCATAATTTGTAATAACCCATCATATGGGTCGTAAAAGCGGCCGAAGGGGCTATGAGGTGATGGGAAGGCACGCGTTTTTTGGTACAGGAGACGGAGATGCGGGCATTGGCGTACACGTACTTGGGCACTCAGACGGGCTATAGGGTTAGTGAGACCCCGATAGACATAATCGATGATACGGTGTAGGACCTGCTTGCCGTGGACCACTTTCTCCTTGCCTCCTGGCAGAAGCTAGAGATGGCGGCCTCGTTTATCTTGCCAAGAATGCATTTTTGTTTGAGAGGCTCAGCGGTGGCGAAAGATCGTCTGATAGAAGAAGACAAGGTACTCAAAAAGCTCGCCAAGGGGTGGATACACCTCTCCCAAAGGGCAAGCGCGGAGGTGTTCTTCCACTCCCACTGAGTGGGTAGGGGTGGGCTGCTCCTGCTCGTGGACATGGCTGACTTGCTAACAATAGCCCATATCTATAAAATGCTGCATGCAACTGACGGGCGGGTGAGTGGGTATCGGGGGGTTGTTGAAGCCCGTATAAAAAGAAAAGCGAGCGAGCAGGATTTGGCCAAGTACCTGTGGGGGTCGCTTGATAGGAACTTGGCACAGCCGTCAAGCGACCTCGTGACATTATGGTCTAGGGCGCAGAATGCGGCATGCAGGCTGCGTAAGGCACTTGGTGTGAGGTGGGGCTAGTCCCATGAGCGCCTCGAAATGGCCTTGGAATGCCGGAGTGCACGAAACAGGGTGCTCGTCATGCCCCAGGCTAAGGCGCAGATTGTCCGCCGGCTCCAGACCGCACTGGTAAAGCACTATAGGGAGCGACTGCTTGCCAAAAAAAACAGGGAAAGGTGTACGAGGTCACGTCTCGCTCCTCAACGGCCAACTACTTCTTAAGAAACGCCAGCTTTACCCGCATCACGGAGTGGCATTTTATTCACAGAGCCCGGCTAAATGTGCTGCCGCTCAACGCTGCAAAAAGGTGGCTGGCCGCGGTGGATAAGCGCTGCAGGAGGGGCAAAGCGGGACTGGAGACGCTCCCACATGTAATCCAGCATTGCGGACCGAACTCGGCGGCAATTGCGAGGCAACGCAACAACATCCTTGATTACCTCGCAAAAGCGATGTGCGCGCCTGGGGTGGTATCGGTGAATCGCCGGGTTGAGGGTGTCGACTGGGAGTGCCAGCTGTTGAGACCTAGCCTTGTAGTTAGAAACGAGACCCAGCACAGGGTCATTATCGTCGACGTTGCTGTGCCCTTCAAAAACCGTCTGGGAGCCCTTCGCGAAGCTCGAGAAGAAAAGTTATAAAAATACCACAATCATGCGGAGGACCTCAGGCAGCAGGGGTATGCGGTCTAGGTGGAGGCTTTCCTGGTCGGCGCCCTAGACGCATGGTGCCGGTGAAACGAGTGGGTCCTCTGGCTACTGAAGATAAAAAGGCGATACTCCGGTCATATGCAAAAACTAATGGTCAACGTGACAATACGATGGTGCCGTGACATATGTGTGGAGCACGCCTCGGGCATGCGCCAATACAGCGATCGGAGAGTTAGCGCCAGTGAGCCCAGGCTCAATACACAGGGCCAGCAAAGTATAGTAAGGCAGGCAATGCTAGCCCGCTAGTGGCGAAAAGTTATGAATTTCGAGCAAACTGAGGGTGCGAAATGAATAGTACCTCCCCTACCTTTTGTATTTTGTGTTTCTCGTTTACTTTTATAAGCAAATTTGACTGTATGTGATATAACAACGCCAAAAATAGGCAAGAACTGATGTATTTTTTAATCTCTTGAAATATATCATTGTAAACGTATATTATAGACTAAAGCGATATATATCTTCTTATATTACATAGTTATCTTGGTGGGGCCTTCCACACAACCTCCCCACAGCCCCCCGCAGTTCCCATTTATCCCCCACAAAATAAGGTAAAAACCCGTCATTTTCTCCATCTTTTTGACGCATTGCAGTTTTTCCCAAAATTCCCTCACATTTTTCGTGACCCCCCACCACTCCTAAAATACTTTTGGGAAACCTGACAGGGATCATACCGCCTTTCTCGGACCTTGATGTGGGTACATACGACAGACGAGTACATGTCGTTGACAGATTAATCTATTACTTTTAATCTACTTCATTATTAAATTACTTTAAGAAAAAAACTGTCTTATCACCATGATCTATCATATTGTCAAGAAGAAATTTGAAGCCATAATTGATTTATAGGGGGTTCTTGTGCGAAGCGTCATTACTATTATGTATTAAATCATAAAACTAACTGTTATATTATATAGTTAACTGTGTGGGCAATCCAAGTAACGTTGCAACATATGAAACCATTTATATTGGTAGTTAAAAGATGATCTATTCATTTATATTTTACTCAGAGTCTTTTAATAAAAATATAATTTAATATATCATAAAAATAATATGTCATAAATATATTTATACTGTAAAAATGTTCATTTGTGAAGAATGTTAAGTAAAAATAACATGTTTTTTTTTTTACAATAAGTTTTTTTTACGTGTAACTTTTTTAGGCGCGCCTTATTTAGGGAGTTAATTCGTAAAACGAGCGAGCGAGCGAGCGAGTGAGCGAATACTGCCGTTCACATAAGTATTCATGTATATCATCTGTATGTTTACCAAGCAGCGCTGACTGGGCCATGGGCAGGGGGTCTGTATCTGTCTCTCTTCCTCTCGCATGCGCACAGTAGTGCGCCGCAGTTACTCTATTTATATATGTGATATAGCTTCTCTCTATAGAGTATCTCTCTACATACATATATACGTTTATATATATATGTTTATAAGTAGTGACTTATGCAGACTTTACGTGATTCTAACATGTATATTAATAACATAGTAGAATTATGTGGACGTCCACATAATTCCACTTTTGTCCTCATAATAATCCTTACATACACGTGATTGTCCGTATAAGTCACTACTCATAAACATATGTTTATATATATATACATATGTATATACATATATATACATACATGATCACGTTATATGTATTCATTATGATCACGTTGATGACACGTAAGAGAAACAGACAATCAGAACGGTCACCCATCCAAGTACTAACCGCATCAAATACTGCTTAACATCGGAGATCAGTGGAACTGCAACTCTATTCTTGCGCCACCGCAATCACTTCTATCTGTAGGTAAACCTACTACTGTATGGTAGAAATCGTAACGTAGCTGTGATACGGACTAAACTGGGTCTCCGTTACAGCTAAGGTACTATCAGGTAAATAGTGTCTGACACAAAACGTCGCTTGATCTCCATGAAGTCTGAAACTTACGTAAAATATTAAATGTGTATGATACAACTTAATTGTTGAAAACAAGAAAAAATTCTGTATCTCGAAAAGGAAGCACAATTGGATAAAAATAATTTCTACGGGTTTCATACAGGGAATCTACATGACCGAGGTGCACAAATAGAGGAGGGTAAGACTATGAACAAACATAAGCTCTATTTTTTTATTTTTTGGCTGTATCTTGAAAAGAACCAGTCAAAAGAATTTTTTTATTCAGTATGGCATGTTTGGAAAATTAATACGGATGTTGACAAAATCTTCGAAAAATTTTTGTTTTAACATAACCTCCCAAAATTAGAAAAACAGTCGTATCTCGAAATGGAAGCCAGATGGGCCAAAAATAATGCCACGTTTACAAAATAATTATTGAGGTGCAAAAATGTTTTACACGGATTCACACAAATAATCGTAATAATTCTGAAAATTATAAGTCATAACTCAAAGGCAAACTTACAACCTTTATATCGTACCCATAAATTGATTTATTTTCAGTTCTCTACTATTTACTATAAAAAAAATTATCACGGGACCAAAACCTATATTATTTTTATTAATTTTGAGATCAATAGAAATTAGTTAAACACGGGTGAATTTTAATATTAAATTATGAATTATTATAGAAAACGAATGAAATGAAAAACTACAATTTTAAAATGGAAAATAGCTATATGTTTATTGTTTTCCTTTATCTCAATAAGATGTAGTTGATTATTTTACTTCTATGGTAGTCAAAATGTAAAAAAATTTTTATTTGTCAGATACAAAAATTCTAACAAGAATTTAGTGTACAAATATTATGTTATATTAAAGGGACGAATATTAGTTTCAAATAAAAGGAATGTTTGTCCCGCGTAATTGAACAAAAGTATCTTCTTCCAGCGTAGTACCTATAGTGAAAACTTTTAGAAATTCTGCATTACATGACCAACAATTCGTACATGTATTGCATGTATCATAGCAAACACGAAAGTACTTAGAATGCGTAAGTCATAAGATAAGTATTATATTAAGCTGTATATGTTTCATGCACGCCCGTGCTTGAATACGTCATAATATTAAAATTTTCACTATTTTAATATGGGATTTTAATAACATTTGAGTTGAATGTTTCACTTCTGCCGAGGGTCCTGAGATCCACACCTGATTTTTTCATCTATTTTTCCACACCACCCAAGAGGCAAATAGATGGACTTCGTGCATACGAATAATGAATAACCATTCCAATTATACAATTCAGACCGACCAAAAACCAATTTATATCAATTGTATTTTAATTTATCAGCTAAGTATAAAGTTCTTGTTGCGCTAAGCTTTTTTTTAGCATTTATGATAAACTATGTGTAAAACGTTTATGTGTATGCATAATATTATGAAGTACATGGGTTAATAATACTAATACATACATACATTCAAATTACATTTAGTTATCTTCAATACAAACCGTGGAATTTTCACATTAAGATGACTTATTTTATGAGTCAACTTATAAAGCCCTATTAAACTACGAAGACTTAGGTCTATTTCTATTCTGTTTTAAATAAATGCTGAAATTGGTAGAATAGACGAACACAATATCCATTCGTGGGATGTATTAGTAAGTAATAAATTTTGTCTATACATGTAGGAATATTTAAATAATGTTGTTATTATTAGGCACATTAATAGATATAGTCAAAAATTTGTTTCCAAACTGTATTTTAAATATCAAAAGAAAATGTTTTCTCTATCGATTTGAACAAAAAATCCATTTTCATTTTTGCATTTCGATAAGGCCACGTACAATTGACCATGAGAAAACAAAGGTTTTTTCAAGTATAATCCCACATTATCAAAACTTTGACCTTGAGACTTGATTATAGTCATAGCAAATGCTACAACTAATAGGAATTGTTTTCTTTATAAAATGAAAGGTAATGATAAAGTATTTCCAGTATTTAATGTAATTCCTGGAATGAAAACTTAATTACTAATTTTTTCTCCCGTAATTATTTCATCTTCTACGTTATATTTCAACAATTTCGTAATTTGCAATCATCTACCATTACATAATCCATCTGATGTACTCAAATTTCGAATTAACATTAGTATTGTACCTATTTTTAATTTTAGTTTATGTTGTGGCAAGGCTTTACGAATATTTTTTAACATTTCTATGGAAAAATTGATATAAATATCATCATCTGATTTATCAACACCTTTATAGGTTGCAGTATCGATGCTGTGATAAGTTATAGTTTCTCTAATTAATTTACTTAGAATCTTATTGTTTAAGAAAAATTATATTCATTATGTGAAGTTAGTATTACATTATTACCAAAACAGTTGCTGTAATTACCAAATATTATGGTACAGACGTTATCTGTTAATCATGACTTACGAATGTTAAATGTTATATCTCCCCTTCTCTAATTCTTAACAATAATTTTGAAAATTCTTTATCACTAGAACGAATATTATTTTGTAATCTTAAAATTCTCAAAAAATTTTGATAATCAGGTTCCAAGATAAAACTGTTAGTCGAAAATCCTTTTTTTCCAAACATTGAAAGTAAGAAATTTCAGTTACATGATTTTAATTATAAGTTTATACATAATAAAATTTTCGTTGACAACGTTTACTAACCTTTANCTTTGAAGTTAGTGATTAATTATATGGTTAAAATGGCAACCAACTTAATTAAAAAAAATCAGACCTAGTAAGAACTGGCCCGTAGAAAATGTGAGAAAAAATATCAAACAAAATGAACAAGATAAACATAGGCTAAAAAAAATCAGAATCGTCGTTGTTCAATGTCTTGAAGCTTACACGATATCCAACGTTACGACTTAGAGTCTCTTGCTTATTTATAATGTGGTATATTTCAGTCACAACAATTTTTTGTGCCAAAAGTTTACTGAAGGGGGGATGTAAGGAAAATTTCCTTAGTTTATTTGAACTACACATGTTATTAAATCGGTAAACTTGATCCCTTAGTTAACCATTTGCATTGAAACAACAAAAAAAAATTTAACATCTTCAAAAAATAACTAATAGTATAATTTTAACTACTAACCGAAGTATTTGGTTAACGACGATACAATTTATTAGAGGAATGACTTTTGTCGAATAGATGACGGTATAATTAAAGCTGAAATAAAAGTCTTATTCATACTGCTTATCTTAGAAAAATGCAAATTAGCACCATTCTTAGTACGCTGACTATTTATACATATGTGTGTGTGTGCTTATAAAAAGTGACTAATGTGGACTTCACATGCTTCTAGAATATATATCAATAACATGGTAGAATAATGCAGACGTCCACATAATTCCACTTTTGTCCTCATAATAACCATTACATACATGTGATTGTCCGCATAAGTCACCACTTGATAAACACATATTTATGTGTATATATACATACATATATGTATGTATGTATATAAATTGTGACGGTGAGTTACCGTCAAGCCATCATTGGTAGGCTAGGATCGATAGGGAAAGAGGGAAAAGAGAAAAAGCGTAAAAGACAGTTTGGAAAAGAGGAAAAAAGAAAAAAAAGCCGAAAAGAGATAAGATTAGCTTGGGACTGCGAACACGCGAGAAGCGACTTTTGGGTATCGTCGATTTCCCCGCGAGAAGCGACTTTTGGGTATCATCGATTTCCCTGCGAGAAGCGAATTTTGTTTTGGTGAACGTGGAAGTGTCCTCCGGAGTTTTCCTGTTCCTGCGATTGTTGTTGTGGTGGCTGTGCTTGAGCTGTCCCCGGTGCAGTGCTTGGTGCTGAGTGTCCAGATCCTGCTAGGATAGCAGGCGATGCTGGACTCAGGGTCACCAAGGCCGATACCGGCGATCTCGGCCTTCCAATGCTGCCGGTAGGGACGCCTCCTGACCTCAGTGTACCCGCTACACTGCTCCCGAGTAGACTAGGCATGCAAGAAGCGTCGTCAAGGAGCGACCCCGCATCGCCGTAAGTACGAGGTGTGTTCAAAAAGTAACGAGAATTTTTTAATTTCACGGGTTTGGAGAGTCCGCCTATATAAATTTTTTTTTATTATGTTGGTACACACATCTCTGAAGTACGATAAGATTTTCAGCAATATTAATTGCTTACTTTTTAAGTGGCAGCCGCTAATGTTAGACGTGTTTTTCGAGCTCGGCAATTTTCGTTTGTGAAAAAAATGGATCATAGAATTTGTATTCAATTTTGCGTAAAAAATGAAATAAAGTGTAGTGAAGTTTGTAAAATGTTAACAAAGGCATATGGTAAGTCTGCTATGAGTAAAGCAAGGATTTACGAGTGGTATAAGCGTTTTCAAGATGGCCACGAAAACGTTTAAGATGACGAATGACCCAAACGCCCAAGCACATCAACAACCTATGAAAACGTGAAAAAAATGGCATAAAGCATCATGAATTCTTGCCACAAGGTCAAAAAATCATTAAGAAGTACTACCTACAAGTTCAACGCCGTTTGCGTGAAGCAATCCAAGAAAAACGCCCGGATTTGTGGCAAAATAATTCATGGCTTTTGCACCACGATTATGCACCTGCTCACACTTCATTGCTTGTTTGTGAATTTTTGGCCAAAAACAAAACTGTAACGATGGCTCAGCCTCCATATTCGCCAAATATGGCTCCATATGACTTTTTTCTATATAAAAAATAAAGAGAACATCAAAAGGCCGTCGTTTTACAAGCATAGATGACATTAAAAGCGAATCGCTGAAAGAGCTAAAAGCTATTACGAAGATCGAGTTTCAAAAGTGTTTCGAGGATTGGAAAAAGCGTTGGCACAAGTGTAATATATCCAAGGAAGATTATTTTGAAGGAAACAAAATAGATATTGATAAATAAATAAATATTTTTTTCATAAAACGAAAATTCTCGTTATTTTTCAAACACACCTCGTACTTACCAGCATTCAGCTAATTGTAAAGGGCAGTGGCATTGGACCCTCCAAGGTCGCCGCGATACTTGGCCCCTGCGGTGTCTCGGCGATCAAGACCCACGTACATCACGTACAGGAAGTGTCGCCGAGGGTACCCGGGCAACACAGGCCCGGTCGAGGTTGCAAATTCCGCCTCGCTAAATCCGCATCAGTGGCACCCCGTAACAATATATTTATAAATAGACACACATAAAAATATTTACAAAATTTTTATATTTTTTTTTGTTAAATGACTAAATAAATGACTAGTATGTGATTCAAACGTAAGGAAGCAACATGAGCAAAGTGTAAGCGGCTCCATTTAATGTTCAAGCGAATGTGGAAATGTGATTTGATGCAATTAAACGAACGAACAAACTGTGATGTTATATATGTATGATAATGCTCTTAAACACTGACACAACAAACAAATGTACCTGCCACTTGGTAGGAAATTACTTTATTTAATAATATCCATGTCTACTTGATCCGTGTAACTGTATTTTGTATCGCCCTAGTGTGTATTTCTTTCTGGCTGGCAGCATGCCTCATTGGTGACATTGTTTATTACATGCGAGGTATTGTGACGGAACATGCATGTTTTACAGCTTCATAGTAGACCAGCAGCACTCAATTATGTTTCCTCCTCATGACACGAGAAAAGTGGCAGAGGCTAAAGCGGAATCGCATAACTAGAGACTAATCAGCAAATACGGAGCATGAGCAACAAAAATACCTCTTTTATTTGTAACTAGGGGGCTGCTCCCTCTGCGTGCTCCACATGCTTACCCCTAAAATTTAATCAAACATTTATTTTCTATATTTTTAAAGAAAAATACAATAACAATACCTTTGTTGTAACATGTAATGTTGTAATATTTATCAACTTACAAATTGAAATGATTTTTCACTGATTTTTCAAAATCTCATTTTCAAATCTACCCGTTCTTGATCAGTCTCAGCCAATCACAAGACGAATAAACAGGCTTCATCACATGACCGATCGCTTTTTTCAGATAGGAATTCACAAACGTGGCTCCTCCAGGCTAATGCACTACGTGGAAAAGATTTTCTTCATTTTGACTGCGTTGCGTAACCTTAACGTATTATGTAGCAATAAAGTTTTGAGCCAATATTTTGTCAACAGTTACATTCTACAGCTTACGATACTCCAAGCTGATTTATTCCTAAGTTTTTTTTGTTTACATATTTTTATTACTTGTTCTCATGAGACATCAATTTTTCTTTTATTTCACTTTTCTGAGTTCGATAATAAAAATATTATAAATTAATTTTTAAGTTTTCCACAACAACAGTAAGTAGTTGGAGTATTAACTTTTCCTATGTTACTGGGTTCCAAGATAAAACTGTTAGTCGAAAATCCTTTTTTTCCAAACATTGAAAGTAAGAAATTTCAGTTACATGATTTTAATTATAAGTTTATACATAATAAAATTTTCGTTGACAACGTTTACTAACCTTTAGTCTTAGTTAAATCTCTTTATACCTCTCAAGTCTTATAGCAATCGCAGCTCAGTGATATAAGAATATTTACATTATAATAATGTTGATAAAAGAACTCTGTAAACTGCAAATTTTAGGCTACGGTTACATACAGCGAAAGTATCAAGTCATAACAGAAAAAGAAAAAAGTTCCCTCACCGCCATTTCAATAAAAATACATATTCACGCTCTGCCTTCCGTTACCGAGCGGAAAAGTAGTGTTGAGTAGTGTTGAGGTATAATCCACAATGAAGGAGGAAAAAAAAATTCATCACTAGAGGGCAGCAGGTGTTTGTGAACTACTATATCATATCGCTGGCATATGTATATTTCACACGACGCCAAGAAACGATATGAAACTAAATTAAATTATAGCATACTGAATGAAAGATTACACACCCGTCGATTGTGTAAGTGATTGATGTCACAATTAAATCTGACGAGGTTTTTTACTAAGCCAATGATGATAGCACATACGTGCATAGTAACACAACAATGCAGAGCCATTATACGCACCGTTCGTCAGAATGGTTATAAAATATGAAAAAAATTATCTTAATTTTTCTTTAATTTATACCAAGTTAATCAGTTTTATCCTTCTTCAGCCGCTGTCCACTATTCCTATGCTCCACGATATAATTTATTCAATAGTTAAGTATTTAACCAATTCAAAAGTTGGGGGGTTGGCGCGCGAAGCGCGCAGGGGGCGGAGCACTTGTATTTTCATATATACTAGTGGAGCCCTAACCCCCTGCACGCNGGAGCATTGTAAATAAGCAAGTAAAAATTATTAATATATATAAAAGTAATAAAAGCTATCTGCAAGTTAAATGTAAACGGCCCAGTGATCAAAAGGTTTCTGATTGTTGATGAGTACTTGAGAGCTCGTAAGTAAAATAGGTGTAAGCTGTTAAGACCGAAGGATCGCATTTAATTGCATTATAAAAATTTTCACGCATACAATAACTCTCTGTTCTCCTTTATTGTTGTCATTGTATAAGAATGTATGACGTATAGGACTAAATAGTTTGTACAATATAAGTTTTGAGCTACGTCAAAACTTGAAGGAGAATATATAGGGACTTTACCCTACCACATAGCTCAGGTCAGATTAGAGGCACGAGATTAGTAGAGAAGAAAGAGACTAACGAGTTCCTCGACTGTAGTCAGTACACCTGTAGCCACTGACCAAGTCGGTCAGGCTATAGCACAATAAACTAGTTTACATAACTAAAGTCTATCTCTCTTAGTCCAGGTTATTCCTGCCTTCTTTCAGGATAATAGGTAGTATCCGAATGGTGCCATATACATAGTAGGATTCTAGTCCTTACAGTGTTCATAATCTTGATTATTATAACTACAGCTATATCTTACTGATGTAATGATTTATTCCTTTGAAAGCTTTAATTCTACTTAATTATTAACTAATAATGTTTAAAATTACTGTGTGTTTCCTTGAAGTATTATACTTATAGTTTCAAAGTTTTGACCGTTGCTGGAAAAATTTTAAAAGTATTTTATTTCTTTTATATTTTTTTTGGGTTATTTAAGCAATGGTTAAATTTTTTTTTTTTCTGCTTTTTTGATGTCATCATAGTAGCTGTGTATGGAACTTTAAAATCATTACGATTATTGGATCGGATTATAGTGGAATAGACTCTTTACTACGCTCAGGAAGTCTATGAAAATTAAACTTTTTTTTTCAAATGCTTCATTTTATGGTTTTAACAGCTTTGAATATGGCTAGTGCTTCAGCAGGAAACATAAAAGTGTGGTCAGTTATTTATTTTTTATCTATTTCTAGATTAAGTTTGTGGGGGTATTCGCTACTTGCACAGTCTGAAAAAGCGATCGCAGCAATACCTGTGCTATTATGTAAAACTAAACGATACTGTTTGTCTTCTACTAGCAGACTGTTCAGCATTATTAACATATGAAAGTTGTGTTTTATACATCTACAATCCTTCTAAGGATTAAATTTTTAATAAAATTATGAGTAGTGAGTACACATTGTACTCATGCATGTTTTTTAATCTATCTTGACTAAAATGCAATGAAATACATATTATACTCTGTATCTTTTAGAGCTGTTAACTGGCGTAACCTGCAAAGTTGCTGCTTTGAAATTGTGCACCTACCAAGTACAGCAAGTCCGACAAAATCAGACTTTGTCATTTTTGAGCCGCCTGTGTAGAATTATTTTGCATTGTTTATTTAATCGGTGAACAAGTGTTTCAATTCTTTTGCAGGGTCTCAAGATTTCTGGATGATTGGTCCTGATTTCAAGTCAAGTATATCCTGGGTTGGATCTATAAGCATATTGTAGTTGAAAGAGTAACGTATAGGTGATTCATATTTTTTGATATAATACCTTGGTTGAAAAATTGTCGAGTAAATACTTTAAATAAGGAGAATGATTGTTTAGTGTCACTGAGATTTTTGTTTCAGTCAATATGGAGGCTCAGCACACATTCTTACGGTTTTCCTTTATAGAGGAGGCCAAGTAGTTCATGATTGACTTTTATTTGAGAAGAACAGTTTTCTATCAGTCATCAAATTGAAAATACATATACTAGTAACAAACGGTATTCCTTTCAGAATCTTCTGCATAATACAGAGATCAACATTATCAAAGACCGAAGTAATGTCAATAAATAAATAGCATAGGTTTGGGTAATTAGAAAAAGCACCATAGGTATTTCACTGACCAGTGATAAAATGCTTGCTGAATAGGAGCGAAATTTTTCTGAAACTATTATGAGTTTGAGGGATTATGTTGTTTGATTGACAGTAATGCAAGCGGCGCATTTGATTAATTTTTCTCAGTAGCTTAAGTACGTTGGAAGCAAGAGTGATTCGTATATATTTACCGTTTTGATCTTTGGGTATTAATACCACTAAGAATGCCTTCCAATAATCTGGATTATAGGATAAATCAAACATAATGCCGTTGTGTTAGATGTACATTTGGCGCTCGTAACTAAAATCTAACGCATGCGCAATAGCAAGAAGACAAGACGCCGTGACGCTGCACTTCAGCGTCTAATACCTATAGTTTACTTACTCTCGCGTGGTCAGTCAGTCTGTCGATACGCACTTGCTGCTTTCCGTATTTTCCTTTTGATTTGATCTTGTTTTATTTCAGTTCAGCTAACGATTGTATCCTTGATTGTAAAGACTAAAGATAGCATACACTGAAGATAATGAGAATAAACGTGTCCGTGTTTTATAATAAAAGCGACAGTGTTGTACATTTTATTGCCCGATCACATACCCACACATCCATACTGCTAACAGGTTATGGCCCTTAAATAGTGAAGTGTGGTTGTGTATTCAAGACCTCCGCTAGCCGCCATTTTTTGTCTGTGATCAAGCCCATGTTGCGTTTACTCGCATTCTTTTAGTTCTCCGGGTTTCTTTGCACTCTTTTCTAAAAGGATTTTTACAGGCCATCGACGAGGCGGCGTAGAGATTGACATCAGCCACTAGTGAGACCGAGTAGATCGGGGAGGTGACAGCTGGCGGGGTGAGAAAGATTGTGAAAAATTCACAGAAGAAAGCAAGTAAGTAATTGATAATGATACTTATATTGTCTTTATCGGTCGTTATGTTGACATAATGTGTTTAGTTTTTCGTTGTTTTGAAACCGAAATTGTATAAGAATGGTAATTACAGATGTTATAGATTTAATAAATATGACAGTAGATAGGATTTGTGAAGTGTTTAATAAAGCTAGTACTCGGTAATTTGCAAAGGTCAAGAGTTGGCACGTGTTTTTCCTCGCGTGAGGCAGGCTTGCATTGGGGTACGAGGATTTTCATTTAGCTGCTACAGCTATAGCTACCGCTGAGGGGGACGCCTCAAAGCGGGGAGAGGGACTTTCGTTTCGGCTATGACTTGCGTGCGGTCAGACCGGGCGTATGTATTCCTTTTAGCAGGCTTGGTAGCAGATGGCGCGCACAGAGCAGCCATGTTAGATAGACTTGTTTACTTCTCCAAGTTCCCGTACAGTGCGGCCTCGATCCTCTCAGTGGATTTTTACGCTCAGACTAGAGGTAAATGCCGACTCAAACCAAAATGCAGAAATTTAAAATTTCTAATTTTGGTGTAGTGAAAGTCAGCACGTCGTAATAACAGGCATACGATTGTGCTCGATCGCATTGGAATTGTGCTGCTATTGTGTATGACTATAGACATAGACATGTTACGTTTGCATGATTAAGTCATCTGCTGTATCTCGTCCCATGGGTAGTGCGCATGCATTAAGTTCGTGTGTGCAAGCTTGCTTATGTTTACCAGTGACACAAATAGGGTTAAAATGGTCACTGGGAAGTAATAAATACATAACTTGATCTGAGTTATTGTAGGAGATATAAGTGACGATTACGATACAGGAGATCAGTTTATCTTAATGGAAAAACATGGAGGTATAATTCACACTATTCCTAAACACAAGCAGCACATTCCAGTTAAAGGCTCTATAGATAAATTAAAGATAAAAGATTTGAATACAATAAGTCACGTACAAACAAAATTTAAGATAGACATAAACAAAGGGAACCTTTAACAAGATAGCAAATGGAAGATTTGAGAGATAAAAAATTAATTTGATTGATGCCTCATCTAAAGACAAGAATAAAGATTTGAGAGATAGAGAAATAAATTTGATTGATACCTCATCTAGAGACAAAAATGAAGATTTAAGAGATAGAGAAATAAATTTGATTGATACCGCATCTAAAGACAAAAATGAAGATTTAAGAGATAGAGAAATAAATTTGATTGATACCTCATCTAAAGATAAGAATAAAGATTTAATGTAGCCTANAAAATAGCAAAGATTTAAAAATAGAAAAATAGACTTAATTGATACAAGATTATTTTAACAAAAAAGCAAATTAAAGCTTTGAAAAATAGAAAGATATACTTGATTGATACAAGATTATTCTAACAAGATAGCACATTAAATATTTCTAAAAGATAAAGTTGGATTTGATTTTGATTAATAAACCTTAATAAGTGATAGCAAATTATTAAAAAAAAAAAAAGGAGAAAAAAAAAGTTTTGATTAATACATAAACTATAGATAGAATGTTAAAGGATGTGAACGATAGAAAAAATAATTTGAAGAAACAGATAGATAATTTGCATAAGAAAATGGTGGGCAGAAATGATGATCTTAAGATAGAATCGACTAAAGGAACCAGGAGCCTACAAGAAAGATATTTAGGGGATTCAAAAGTTGATTGAAGATAAAGAGCAGACTTTAAATTTCACAATAGATAGATTATCCTTAGATTGTTAAAACAGAGTGTATTTTTCTTACTTATCCTACGGTAATAGTGCAAAAATTAACAATTTTGAAAAGAAGTGACATACTGATGAAGGCGTATCAAATACAAAACAAAATTCACACTGTTAGATTTGATCCCGCAAAGCAAAGTAATACTAAATTTTGCGAATTTCTCGATGGACTAAGATGGGTTTTCAATGGATTTTGATAGATTTCGAACTTGTTAGTGAAACTCAGAGTTTTTTTGAAGATGAGAAAAGAGATGGCTTTTACCTTAAGATTGTCAATAAAGTACCAGATGTAAAAATTGCAAAAATTCTAATAGACTGTTTAAAAGCGAGAATGGCTTGTCCTATGAATATTTAAGTCAATCATAAAGAAGGTTAAAGTTATATAGAATTGCTGAGATCTAATGCATTGAGTAGTATCTTTGTTGTTGGACCCGAAACTTAGCTCTCTACGCGCACGGAGAGAACCAAAAATTTATGAAAGAAAATTGGTTAAATGCGCGAATAAAAATTCCTCCGTGAGCTTGAGAGCGGAGAGAGAAAGGTGGGTTTTGGGTAGTAATAACAAAAATAAAATAGTCCTAGATAGAGTGATATGCGCCAATATGCTCGCTGGAAACTTGCTGTCGCTTCGTCAGCTTGTTAATAGAGGCATATGTATCTATTCAGACAACCTTAAGATAGATATGTTTGACCCACGATCTAACGAGACGTTAATTTCCGATGCCTACAGAGTCTTCATTGGATAGTGGAGCTAGTACAAAATGGTCAGAGTACAAGCAACAACAAGAAGCGTAAAGAAATTATGGATTGCTTAATGATAGAAAGTGCCTCTGCGGCAATGGCTGAGAAGGTTCAGGAAGTCAGTATTAATTATAGTAAGAGCTGACCTATAACTTCAAAGAATAGATCTGAAAACGATTGTTTAAATACCGCTTAACAAAATGAGTTTGAGAAAACCATTAAAGATAGAAAAATTAATGATAGTAAAGAACTAATGATTGGTGAGATTTCAGAGGCCTAAGGTCACTTTACATAAAGGTATCAAGTACTTTAAAAAAATAGCAGAGCCATGCTCTGATACGCAAGATTTGGGCATTCATCAGAGGAATACCTTAAGGCATTGCAAAGAAAGTTTTTGGACAGTAAGGATTTGAATAAGTCTGTCTTCATTGCATTACGCAAGGTGTGTCATATTGCTAAAATTGAGAGTTTGCCTTTTAACACTAGAAGAGAGAGGGCATCGAAACAACTCATCCTAAAAAATACAAATTTATGATAGTATACACAGACGACTACTTAATATTGACGATGGTATAACCCTGTGAAAGTGAAAAGTAAAGCAAGAAATTTTATGGACAAATTTGCGACCAGCGCACAAAATCTACAGAACTTTAATGCAAAGATGTGCTGTTACAGAACTGACCAAGGCACAGAGTTTGCAGGAGGTCGAACAGTGGAAATTCTCCAGAGATTGGGAGCTGAGTCTCAACTGGTCTAACCAGACAATCTTCAATACAATGGCGTTTCAGAACGAATCAATCGCACATTGCAGGACAAAGTGTGAACCTACATATCATATATGACTCCAGGTTTAGGGAGAACATGTTGGATCTAACCGTAGGTGCTGCAGTATTTACATATAATCGCACACCACACCTGTCAAACAAAATGACAGCTCTCTTAGGAAATTTTACTCCCAATCTAAAGATAGAAATAAATCAAATAAGATTTGGTCGTGTGGCCTTCATTAAGATACAAAGGAACACTGTAACCAAATACAGCCCACAAGCTATACGAATAGTACTGGTTGGCTATACTACTACCACCTACCTTTTTCTAAGATCAGAGGATGCAAATTACATGAGGTTCTGGGTGTAAGATTTCATGAAAGACTTGTATTTTAAAATGTCTGGGGGAATGATAAAATAGCAAACTGAAATAATCATAAGACAGACATTAAATAAGATGAATAGTTCATTAAGTTTGGTAAAGATAGTCTTGAAGTATTATTAGAAACGAAGGGAGAACCAGAAGTCAAGATAAAATGAGGATGACCGAGGAAGAATAAAGAGCTTGTTCAAGAAAACTTCAAAGCAATCTACGAAGAATTGAAATCGATGCATAAAATAAAGTATGGAAAATTATAGATAGACCAACTATGAATGTTGAAGGAAGCAAGCCAAACATCATAGACTTCAGACGAGTCCTAAAGAAGAAGATAGACGAAGATGGGAACCACAACGGTTAAAGTGAGGTTGGTGATTCGTTGGTTTAAGGATAGGAATAAGTACGACTTGCAAGAGACTTATACTCCTGTATCTGGGTTGGCTCTTGTGAGATCGGTAATATCAACTTTTAATAAATTTAATCTAAAAACTTGTCTGCTGGATGTCACGACAGCATTCATAAATGTTTCAATCAAGGAAGAAATAAATATAGAGTTTCCAGAAGGTCTGCTTGACGAAGATTAACTTAAGAAAAATAAAGTATGTAATCTATGAAAAGCCCTTTACAGGCTCAAGATCAGCTTGAAGAAATGGAGCGAGTGTTTTCGTGTGGCTGCACTAAAACTAGTATCACAAACGCACATCATTGAAACTTGCCTTCACGCATGGATAGAAAAACTTAGCCTTTTAATCTTGATTCCATATGAAGATGATATCATGATAGCAAGAAATTGGGTAAGTAAACCAAAAGAAATTAAGATTGGTCTGCAGTCTGAATTTGAGATATCAGATCTTGGCAAGGTTGGCACTTTCCTAGTTATCACAGTAAAAAGAGATAGAAAACATAATTCAATTTTACTTACGCAAACACCATACTTCGACAAAATTCTGGAAAGGTTTGGATTTACCGACTCAAAACCACCAAGAACATCAATGGTGACAAATCAAGTCCTGAATCGGCAAAGAAAAGACAAAGAAGAATCGGAAGAGACTGGAGAACTAAACAAAACTAAAACTGAAGAAAATGTACCTTACAGAGAAGCAGTTAGAAGCCTGCTGTATCTGGCTAACACAGTCAGACCAGGCATCTCGCACTCTGTGAAGGTATTAAGCAGACACCAAATCTGCCCAACTGATGACTAGAAAAAGTCAAACGAGTCCTTCGATATCTGCAACACACCAGAACTCTGGGATTAACCGACAGAGGCCGGAAAAATAAGCTGGAAGTCTTTTCAGATGCGAGTTTGGCAGACTGTAAAGGCTCAATTACTACAGGTGGATACTCATAAGATTGTATTCCGATACAGTTGCTTGGAAGACGAGAAAACATAGTTACGTTGCAATCTCAACCTGCAAGGCAGAATACGTGGCAATGTGTGATGCAATACAGAAGCTGATAGGATTAGAACACTCAATCAGCTTAATACTGTCATACTGTCATGCATTCTGTTGCCTACGGACCTTTGGTGTGACAACAAAGCCGCTGGATTAAGTGCTAATATAGATGGTGGTAAAAGACTGAGACACATGACCGAGTTCAAGGCTCACTACGTTAAGGAATGTGTATCCAGAGGAAAAATAATCGTGAAATGGATTCCATTAAAGGAGCAGACGTTTTCACAAAACTCCTGCCTTTTGAACTGCATGAAAGACTAATGAAAGAAATTATGAATGTTAATCAGTGTAAATTGCATAATAATTAAACTTGAACTTGAGATAGTAAAATTATTAAATTGATAATAGATAGATAATGATACTAGACATGCCGATTAATGTATCTCTCTGTGTATGTTTTAGCTCGTCACAACCAACCCCAATGAGTGATCAAGAAGCCGACGTGTTCTACATCTTCAGCTGATTACTTATTCATCTAAATATGATTACTCAGTGTTAATACTCCAATATGTCTTTCCTTTTTTCTTATTATATATTCTTTGTTAAATTCAGATACGAACGGGAGGGAGTGTTAGATATATATTTGGAGCTCGTAACTGAATTATAACGCATGCGCAATAGCAAGAAGACGAGACGCCGTGACGCTGCACTGCAAGAACCGTTATGTGATTACCTTTTACAACTTATTTATATGATTATACAGAACTATTTGGATAAGCGAATGAAACATTAAAGCAAAAAACTGCGTGATCTTAAAAATCGAATTCGAATGCATTACACGAAATCAAAGATTTTAAAAGGTGAATAAATGAGTGTTACATGCACTGGGATGCGTTCCGTAAGCACTGGCCGTTTAATCTAAGTATTAAGATCATGTGTAGATACATCATTAGTGTATGTAGAGTAGAGTAGAGTAGAATATATTAATTTAAGCTAAGGTCCTGCGGTCCGTATTAGCCTAGGCTAAAGTTTTTACAAGACTGCTTGAAAGCAGTTTATACAACGTTTGTGATACGCAGGTCACAATAATACAAAAAGAGAGATAACGTATCATACTTTTCCTTTTGCCCTTAAATGTTATCTAGGATACCGAGATACTTAAAGATTAGGGTAAGAATACATGGAGTCTGGCAGTTTTCAGACTGGCAGACTAAGCTCTTTGGCGCAACAATTCAAATTTGTCGTATTATCTGCTCATAACGTTTAAAAGCTTTAGATAACCAAATAAACTATACTAGTCAACAATACAAATTCAAGGAGGAAAATGTGGCTTTAAACGTCCTCTCATTAATAGTTTTATTGTTAACTATTAACAATGCCTTACCTTACTTCATGAAATGTAAAAAATGTAGTTTTAGTTTTAATGTTAGATGTATATTTGGCGCTCTTAACTGAATTCTAACGCATGCACAATAGAAAGAAGACGAGACGCCGTGACGCTGCACTTTAGCGTCTAATACCTACAGTTTACTCACTCTCGCACGGTCAGTCAGTCTGTCGATACGCACTCACTGCTTTTCGTATTTTCCTTTTGATTTGATCTTGCTTTATTTCAGTTCAGCTTACGATTGTATCCTTGATTGTAAAGACTAAAGATAGCATATACTGAAGATAATGAGAATAAACGAGTCCGTGTTTCATAACAAAAGCGACAGTGTTGTACATTTTATTGCCCCATCACATACCCACACATCCATACTGCTAACACGTTGAGAGAACTGAGGATAAGCTCTCTAAAAAGCCTTATTTTCTTACCGTATACTTTCCTTTTAAATCGTTGATTCGACTTTATGATGTTAGATTTCAACAAACTGCATATATAATGTGGTGTTAATGTGTCGTACACCGAGCTGACGTTGACCTACTGTTTGAATTTCTATCTTATGTAATGGAGCTCTCTTTATCTTACGTCCTTGTTAGGGTCTTTGTCATACGTTATCTTTTTTATTCTTGCTTCTTGAAATATTTAAATTAATAAAATAAATTTAAACAACAACCAAGTTATGTCCCATTTGATGATTTAATAAATTTGGTAAAGCCACATTTAATTGATTTTTATAAATGATATGAACTAAAAATTTTAAAGTTCGCATTTACAGTGTTTTAACATCTTATATTTTTTTTTAGCTCAACTTACATCTATGATCATTGGTTAGCCGCTGCTTGCGCACACGCAATCGCAAGATCTCGTAAGAATGACCGCAATGATGATTATAATGCTACACAAGGATACTCATGGCGATAATAATAATAAAACTACTGCTTTAAATGTTGAAACCAAAGTCAACGGTTTTTTTTTTCTTGTTTCTCTTCGATACATTTTTTGTAAGCGAGTCTACAGTGGCCTGGTTTGCTCGAGCTTTTATTACATAGCTTAGTCACCAAGATAAGTCTTACATTATTTGCTTAAATTTCATGCTTCCATAACGCAGCTTAATCACTGAGTTCAGTCTCACATTCGGTTGAAAGACGCAATTAAACTCACTCTTCAACCTTTATACTTACTTTGAAGCACTTAATAAAAGAGAAAAGGCGAATATTGGTATGCGCAAGGGGTTTTTATACTCTTGCATTTAAGGAAGACACGTTAGGTTGGGAATCCAAAGGACCAATCAGAGCTTAACCTAATTACTCTTCATTGACATCAGCACAGTCGTGGTACAATATTTATACAGTGATTGATGGTTAAATTGCTGATTTGTCAGATTTTACATTAGATATAAGTTGCTGTCAAAATTATGTACGATATTTGTTGTGGATGTGTGTAGTACAGGAAGCTAGGAGCTTGTTCTGACAGGGGTGAGTAGTAACAAACTGTTTTTGATAAATATACAAACCTTATGTTGCATTTTTTTATGTCAATTTCATTTCTATATAACGTAGAATAATTCTATCGCAGTCAATGTTCTGCTAGACAATGCAGTGAGTAGATGTATGCACGTGCTTCAATTTGGTTAGGTAACATCAAATTTTAACTTTAATAAATTTTCTTTTTACTGCTGTGTTTTATCGATTTGCAGAAGTAAACATGCACATAGCTTAAAAATATAGTCGATTTTAATATTCGGTCGGAAAATTTGCGTGAAATTATATTGTTTTGAAGATTTCATACAAAATGTAGAAAATTGTGCTGTGAGGCATGTTGTAACAAAATCATGGGGTAAACTTTAACGTGTTACAACCAACCACAATATTATTTCTATAGTACTTGTACCGATTTTTTATTTTTTCATCATGTTTTTGTTTGAGAAGGAGAAATCATAAAAGAAAGACTGTGTTTCATGTAAAAAGTAGGCATATGTTAAATGTGGTGTAGGTTATGTTGTATCATACCTATGTATAAATTTATATTATTATTACTCTTATGAAGACAAAAAAAAGTCATTAATATTGTATTAAGTTCTTAAACGATGTAAGTTTAAAATATAATACCTAACGAAGCTTCAATTTTTATAGAAATTATTTTTAATTTGATTGTTACTACTTGCCCCAGAGCTGTCACAACTAGCCCCAATCAAGGGAAAAGTTGTGCAAACTGATTTTTTTTTTTTTAATATCTTGCGTGATAAGCTTTTTGAAAATTGAAATTTTATTCCTTTTTCCATCTAGAGTACTTAATCTATCGATAAGCACTTTTAAAATGTAAAAATATAAAAAACTATCGGCTCCCCGTCTCGGCTTTGCCGAAGACCCACTAAATGGAATACCTAAGTATCTTGACACGTAATGTTAAATGTTTTCAGTTACAAATTTTGCGTCTATTTTTGACACTTCTACTACGGAATAAAAAATTACTAATAAAAAAATTTTTAAGTTTGGAAGCTATGGAGTTAATTTGGCCAAAGGATAAGCTGTGAAAGTAAAAAAAATATTATGATACTGAAAGGACCGTGCCTTCCTTACGCCATAAAATAATTGTTGGCCTTTAAAATGGTCGTTGGCTTATATTTTCTCACGTTATAACATATAAAGAAGGTTATTTGTTAAAGTTGTAAAGATTCAAAATTGTTGAAAAAAATACAATTGAAAATTTTTTTTCAATCATAAAACTTTACTACCGAAGCAATCTAGTTCTGGAGCTTAGTCTCTCCATTTTTTATCGCCAATGTTCTACGTCAGTTTCTTAACGCCTAAAATTTTATACGTTAGAAGCATTTCAAGTTTTCCTTCCAATTTGCTCGCTTGCGACTATTGGCATGGTTAAACTTTTTGTGAGCCCTCAAGGCTGTTTTTTGGCAACTTTGTTAAGTTGTAATATATTTGTTGCCAAGCTAGTTTGACCTTCGATGGCCCTAAAAAGAAACCAGTGAGCTGAACTCTTTCTTGACTGAAGTTTCCAGCAAACGTGACGGCCTGGATACCTCTGGGTGGTCTTCCCAGGCCTGCTGCTATAGCACCATACTAAATGGGAGGAAAAATACGACGTATGAAGTATTAAAGCTAGTTGTAGAGTTCTTTCAACGTCTCCCGGTGTTACGTCAGAGACGTTGGTATCCAAAGTACCTTCTTTTTTTGCAGAGTTCAGTCGTTTTGGTGATTTTAGATGGGGAGATTGTTTGGAGATTATCCCGTTTGCTTAAGTGTATTTTTTCTTTGTAGCTTTACTATTAACTTCATCCAGCGCAGACCTCGGAGAGGATCGGTTATTCCTAGTTAAATGCTAAGGGTAATTCTGGGTTAATTAGGGAATATAAATATTGATGATTTTCCTAGAAAGGACCAGTAGTAATACTTCCAGGCATTCTTTACTATTCATGATGATAGAGAGTCAACTACGGGTAACTTGAGTCTTATTCTCGAAGTCTCTGCGTAAGGAGATCGTGTTGAAGAGAGACACACCACGAATAAATCGTCTTTGGGTCATTTCCCTACTTACCAAACATTCACCGTTGAACGGGGAAATGGGTCTGGAGAATTTCTCCTCTGTAGGTATTCCGTTAGAACTAACCACTGCGAAGGACGCTAATAAAATTTCCAGCCAATGTGGCTGCGGCTGCCCGAACTCTTTAAAGTTGTTTTTCTGGCTTAGTGATGAAGAAAAATCTGGTCTGGTAGCAACAGGTCGGTTGAAAGAATATCCACGAAACCCTAAACAGTTAAAATTGATGGTGCTCGGACTAGATGTCTCCTGGTATTACGCCGGAGACGTTGATGGCGTTCAGAACGCTTTTTATTCGTAGCACTCATTTATCTTGGTAGATCAGGATGAAATTTGACGTATGTTGCTAGTGCATTGGAGAAGAGTGTCGTTGGTAGCCGGAATTCCCAGCTGCACGACTGACAACCACATACTTTATGCACTGCCAGTAAACGACTGTGGTATTTGGCAATTTTCTCAGAGATATAATAGCCAGGCCCACTAACTTCTATTGCAGATAGTTTCGATTTTACTTCTATGCCACCTAGCGGACCATAGTGAACTAAAGTAAAAAGCTAGCGTATTTTTGCAAAACTCTGAACTTATTTATTGCTATTGTTATCAATTCTTCTAACATAAAAACAATACGAAAACCATCTAGGAAATCTTAAGAGTCAGTATGCAAAATTTCAGCAAAATCGATGGAGTAGTTTTTGTGATTACAACGGTTTTTGGGACTTAGCTATATATATTAGGAAGATGTACTTAGTACTACTGTTTATCGTAAAAATTGTTACAACAAGCCTTGAGCTTCCTAAACAATGTTGAAATTGTTGATTTTTAGATATAGTAGAGCGAACTAATGTTGCAAGATGAGCGCTTTACAATACTATTTGCAGGTTACACACGTAGTTTAAGTTTTGCGATGGTTGCTTCTTTCATAAAAAGTAAGTTTTAAGTTTATAATTTTAGAACGGAACTATAAGCATTGAAGTAATAAATATTAAATACCATGTCACCGTATTGAAGTTTGAATCTGGGCATGGCTCGGTTTCTTTATTGAATTTTTTGTATTTTTGTATCGGGTTCTATAACTTCGTAGGATTAGTATCTATGTTTATTCTTACCTCGACGTATTTTTTGAAGCTCTTTAAATTCATATTAAGTTCCTTTGTAAAGGAAATTGTTCTAGATCTCAGTTGAAACATCCTTGTTGGACACTGTGTTGGGATTGGAACTAAGCTGACACGCCAATTAAACATGTAAATTTACATAAGGTAATGAGTTTTCGAAGCTGCAAGAGGAGACTCTTACAGGTTTTCCGACAGCAACGCCCTCCATGTTTCTGTCCTTTAACATTGTGGCAAACATTTGAAGCTTCGAGACTGGGCTCTTGAGTTCCGATCCCAACAGAGAGCAAAGAAGCATGTTTTCTATCTTGTTCCCTGCTTTTATTTTTACAGATAAATGATTGCTAAGCTCAGATAATAAACTATTTTTTATAATCTTACGAAAAAAAGGGATGAAACATTTTAGCCATTCTAAAATTTACGAGGAAAGATTAATTTGCGCACAAATTATCCACCCAGCTTTACCAATGATCTCATAAAGTCTGTAGGGCGATATAAAAACCTTCATCAAATTACCGTTTTTCGACAGCTTTTTTAACGTTAAATATAATTATTGTAACAAAACCCTATGTACAAGATCACTTTTTGGAAAATAACTTCAAAATAATGATTGTAAAAATTAATAGATTTTTACTCATCATCTAGTGAAAAAAGTACTTTCCTAGAGCATGCACAACTATAGAAGTTGCTGAAACAGTAAGGAAAAATATTATTATACTTCTCTTACCTCGTTCTCGAGACCACAATGTAGCACCCCCATTTCCCACCAGATATCATAACTTTAGAGCTTAAATAATAGAAAAAAAAGGGAGAGAGGCTCTCCTCTTCTCCTTTCTCACTGTGTGTGTCGCGAATCTCATTCTTTTTTGTTGTGCGCTGGGTGTCTCACGTGTTGTTAATAAGTGTCACGATGAGTAAAAGATGGAGGATCTTAACGCAAGTGTGCTACAGAAGCAGAGAAAGTTGATACGGAAGAGAGAAAAATTTTTGTCAGCTGGTGCAAGCAGAGGCCACGGCCAAGGAGAATACCCTTCAGAAGAAGGATTTTTCGTTAAGGACTATGATTCCGGAGACTCCTCGGAAAGTGAAGTTTCTCCTACGAAGGCGGACGGGAATAAAGGTGAGAGTGGGGTTACTTTTTTTGATTAAGTGTTCAGAAGAAAAAGTATTCCATCTCTCGTGTATTAAAGAAAAAAAAAAAAATAAATAAATGAATATGAATATTAAGTTATTAGCTTTAGTGTACCTTGGAATCCCTTTCCAGTACACAGTGTGAGTTCTCTCTTTGTGTTTTTTGTAATTTCGAGAGTCGACCTACACACCTGTATCAACAGGTTGCGTCAGCGCACTCGCACGAGCATATTCAAGGTCGGGTGCGCGCATTCCACCTGTTGACCTGTATAGTGTTATTATTTTTCGTGTTTAGGACTTTTCCTCTTTCTGAGTGTGATTTTCGTTTTAAAGAATATGACAAAAACAACAAATTTTCGGGAGAATCTCGCTCGATAGACAAGATCGGTGAGAAAGTATTTTGGGAGAGGATCCGCGGGTATCAAAGTCAATTACGATAAAATTAGTTCCGTCTTTGTCTTCTCGCTGGAAATATTGGATGAAAAACGGCTGTGAGAAGCAAACGAGGGACAATTTGGTGAAGAAATATGGCCATCCAGAAGGCATGGAGGCACCTCTGCTTAACCCCAAATTAGCCTCGAAACTGCCAGGCAACGCTAAGAACAGAGACACAACGATGCTTCAGAGGCAACAATCAGCCTAAGCCACTTTTTAGGCCATTGGCGATATGACGTCAAATTTGATAAGAGAGAACAAGAGTATTGATAAAGTTAGTGGTTTTAAGGTGGCTTGGGCGGTTGGTACCGTACCTAGGGTAGGGTGTCATAAGGGTCCCTAAAAAATCAACACTTTTCGACTGTAAATTTTTGAATAAATATAGTTATTTTGATAAAATTAAAGTACAGAATCAAGAAATTTCCAGAAAAGTACCGTGAAATTAGAATTGTAAAAATTAGGTGATGTTGCGAGGCAAGGCAGATTAATATTTCAGACTTTTCTTCTGATTTTCCCTTAAGTTAAGTCGTTGACCGTATATTTTTAAGAATTTAATAGATTCTATGTAGAAAAAATACACAAGAACTATTTCAAATTTTTAAGATTAATCAAAGATTTCTGAAGATATAGTCGATTTTGTGACCACTTTCATAAGAGTAGGTGTTAAATTGGTAAATTTCTAGTAGCGATTTGCAAAAAAATTAAGTCGTTGATCCTTGTATTTTCTTATCGCAAATGAATTTGGCATACTTTATTTACGTCATTCCAGAATTTCAAAAGTTTTGATCAAGCCGATAAGAATCGCCCAAGCCACCTTAAAACATGTATTACACTAGAAAAAAAAAAAAAAAAGATCTTATAATTGATATTTTCGTTGTAGTTTGACTGCATCCAAGAACTCTCTAATGCTGGAAAGCTCCTGATGGTCTTAGTTTTTAGTCAGAGTAGGTCACAAAGGGCCTTTATTTTTTCCGGCCTTGACAAGGTGACGCGGGCAGTGCTTGACGACACGAAGTCGGATAAATAGCTTCTTTGTGAAAAAGTGGGCAAGAACGTTAAGGAAGCGCAGATCCTGGATCGAATCACCAAGTCGCTTTTCGGTGCTAAGAAATCTGCCTGCCAGTCAGCTTCGAAGCAGCAGGCTTTAAACTCAAACGACCAACGAGGAAGAACGTTTTCCTCCTCGTCCAGCCGTCAAAAAAACTTTTACCAGCGGGGAGACAGATCCCGGCTGGCCTTCAGAGGATAGCCACGAAACCGCTCACGAAAACAGAGTGAGTTTGCGCGCGATGCAATGTGCATAAGTCGCCTGCAGCGCTAGTTTGCACGCACTGTTTGAATGTACAAAATCGTGTACAGCTTGTGCACGTGGTAGTTGTATGCATACAAAAATGTTTTTGTGTTAGCGAGCGCGTTGCATGATAATATAGGATGTGGAGTGGTAGGGAAATAATTGTTAAACATTTTTGGTTTGATTTTTAAAATCAGTTTATATTAAATAAAAAATTGACACGATTTACAAAATAAAACTCGCAAAACTCACATGATTTATATAATTCGTTTTGTTGAATATCTTATTCTTGAAATACATAAGAATTTACCGGAAAAAATTAATCAATATTATTTTTATCATGTGCTTTGCTTAACCAACCATGTCGTAGCCGGTCATCCATGTAGGCTGTTACTTTTGTCGTTTAAGGCGTTCATATGATGCATAATATGAATCGCTGTNTTTTTTTTACAGCACAAAAAATGGTTAAAACAACAGCAACTGGTGACATCCAAAGTTATAACGAACGGCTTTTTCGCCGTGCGTTAAATACTTTTACAAGAGAATATGAAAAGAGTCGGCAATTATAGACCCTATGGGTCATGAGTTGCACGCGGAGGATCCCTTAGCAGATGCTGTGGAAGCTGTTTAGCATGAAAAGCCATGATACTAATGATGAAATCCATGATGTGTTTGATGAGTATTTTGAAATTGTGAATATTAAAGTTAAAAATTATTTTTTCTAATGAATTCTTTATTTAACAAGGCTCTTTTCTTTACCGTTGCTGTTACTACTTGTGTCACATAGGTAAAACTAAGTGAATAATAAGATACAACCTGTATTTATAACTTCTCTTTATCACAGCTAGTGACATCTGCCCACCCACAGCGCTGCGTAAGATTGCGCAATCTCTTTCTCCATGAGCGAGTATGAGATGTAGCTTTCCTTCTCTCCGAGTACCTGGCCGCTCTTGTGATCATAATCGGTCAGTTGGATAGCTTAGAAGCACGACTTTACTTTTAAAAATTATTTTTACATCTTATTCTTGAAATACATAAGAATTTACCGGAAAAAATTAATCAATATTATTTTTATCATGTGCTTTGCTTAACCAACCATGTCGTAGCCGGTCATCCATGTAGGCTGTTACTTTTGTCGTTTAAGGCGTTCATATGATGCATAATATGAATCGCTGTCTTGCTTTGATGACTTGATTGATATGCTAGACTGAAACCATTATTTTAATAAATGCGCTTTATATAGGGCACAAAATAGTTTTTTCTTTTCAAAATGGTTTTGCCCGTGTGTAAGGCATACTAGAAAAGAGACTTTGTCTTCGAATTCTTTGAAAGGACGAGGCATTTGGGACAAATTGTGAACTTTGCGCGTCAGGATTGAACTTATGGACTTAGTTTCATCACTTCAGCAAGTATAAATTCTTTTGAGGTTTTTAGCAATAGTTACAATATGATACTTTAAGTCATTTAAAGTAGCATCACCCTGAAACCATTCGATTTTGTGGACTTCTACCGCCTGGTTATTATTATGCTTCTTTCTATCTAACGGTAAATCATTGAAATCGCAAAGTTGCTTGATTATCCAATGGGCAACAACGTTTCCTTGTAAGGAAGCCACTGAAAATTCTTTCGGTATGAAATATCTATCAACATTATAAAAGCCATGATACTAATGATGAAATCCATGATGTGTTTGATGAGTATTTTGAAATTGTGAATATTAAAGTTAAAAATTATTTTTTCTAATGAATTCTTTATTTAACAAGGCTCTTTTCTTTACCGTTGCTGTTACTACTTGTGTCACATAGGTAAAACTAAGTGAATAATAAGATACAACCTGTATTTATAACTTCTCTTTATCACAGCTAGTGACATCTGCCCACCCACAGCGCTGCGTAAGATTGCGCAATCTCTTTCTCCATGAGCGAGTATGAGATGTAGCTTTCCTTCTCTCCGAGTACCTGGCCGCTCTTGTGATCATAATCGGTCAGTTGGATAGCTTAGAAGCACGACTTTACTTTTAAAAATTATTTTTACATCTTATTCTTGAATTATAATTGACACATTCTAACAGTTCTTTATTACTATTGTCAAAAAAATTTTTAGTTAGGAAAAACTACTTTATACATTGACCTGAGCATATTTTTTTGATTTAATTTAAAATGCATCCAATCCCTTCTTACAGAAACAATTCTGAGAGCAAATGAAGAGTTAATGTTAAAGGCATGGTATTTGCATGGCGACTAGTCTTTTTTGAGATTTTCAAGAGCTGTGCATCCATACTCCTCAGTGTTCACAACTGTGAAAAAGTAGAAAAGATGAATGACTTGCACCTTTTTATATTTTATCACGTATGTGCATACATACTTGCACGATAGTATTTCTTCAAGGTATTTTCTTTTTTCAAGACCCTTGATGAAAACCGTTTCCTCGTCAACAAGTTCGATTTCAAATATATTAAGTGCTCTTTCATAGGAAATGTTTCCGACATTCTAGTTTATACTATGGAAAGTGGTTATTAACCAACGATTTTGGTTTTTGTCCGCACGTTATAAATTTTCCCACTCAAAAGGTGGCTTAAGCACTGTTACAACTGCCATGGAATTTCTGTTCTTCCCAAGTTCAACATATGAAATTTCTTTAAAAAGAAATTTATTATTTTCAGTCTTAAAACCCTGGATATCTACAATATACTCCATCACTCAATAGAGAAATATACCTTCTTAGGTCGAGGGTAGACAAACAAATGAATGCAACGCTAAAGCCCAATAAATTATCCCGATCCTTTCATGTGAATTGAGCATAACTCTTCACTTCAGTGTGTGTAAAATAGATTTCTTAAGATATAAATTTCATGGATGTGAGAGTTATACTTTGAAGATCTATGACTATATACACTTGGTCGTTAAATGCAGGTAGCAAGTGTGTCGTAGCTTAGGGAAATAGTGTAATAAATTTTAGGATTATATAATTTTTGAAATACTGATGCATTTATAATAATTTTTTACTCAAATGTAATATATTTTACAAATTAGTTACAATTTATTTACAATATCATAATTTATGTTATTCAAATTTTAGTACGTGACATACTTTTTTTCCATTTTATTATTAACTTCTTCATTTGCTCTTTTTCTCATTAATAAATACTTAACTTCAACTATTTCTGGAGATGATTCGACCGGCGGCTGTGGAGAAATGGATATGTCCACAACTTCTGATGAAAAGGACAAGTCTATAATTTGTGGCACCTGTGCTGACTTGGTTGATGTTGTGCTTAAGCCGAGCAGTACTCTTTGTGGTGAAATATACCCAATTACTGTTTTGAGAGAGTAAGAACTCTCCGTATATGAGCAGCTTGGGGAGTTCGGTGATTTTCAAACTTCTTCGATGTCACCAACATTGAACAAAAAGTAAAAATGTTTTTTATAAAAATAAAAAGAAAAAAAAGAAGAAACCTTTAAAGAAGACTAGAGAAAATAATTAAAGTAATTAAACTCACCTTCAAATACAAAATTTTCCAAATTTCCAAAGTTAGTTGCAGTTTCTGCCAGCTGTAAAACAACCGACAGATCAAGAGGAGCTATTTTCTCTGTAACGCGTTCTGCTCGAAGAGCGTCAAAACTCTCCGTGTATGAAGGGATCGGTGATGTTTGAACGTCAACAAATTTTAATAATCTGAATTTTAATAATACTGAAAATAAATGAATGGAAATGAAAAAACGTTTAAAGGAAAAAAAGAGACTTACCGTTAACTGCCGAGTTTTTATCGTAAGCTGATAAAAGTATCGATTCATCCTAAAAATCGTTGTCTATCAGTTGCCCCGAAAATATTTCATCTTAAATATTAAGAACACTAGCTGGCATCTCGTTTAAAAAATTTCGGAACTCTAAATCCTCTTCAAGTTTAATCTTATTGGTTTTATGAACTGGTCGCGTTCCCGCCATTACAATATTAATGTCTAACTGAAAGGTTCAGGGTACCGTTTCTGAATGATGCACATCAAAGAGCTACTCACTTTTTTCTAACCTTAGAGCAACTACTCTGATCCAGTAAGAAAACAGCTGCGTTAGAGAAGGATACAAGTGCAATATGAAAACAGCAGAGTTAGAAAAAGATGCAAGTGCTGTAGCCACCCCCACAGTCCCCTCCCTTCAAATATGACCAGCATGCGAAACTGTGTTTCGTACCTATGGTATACGCAAAAACCTTCTCTCTTGGTCTCATGCATACAGGTAATTTTTCGCATCTATGAATTTTTCCTTCTACTATAGGTTTTTCAAATTTTCAAATAGCTAATCAGAAATAACATACGCCCTTCCCATCATTCTACACATTTGGGCTGATGTCGAGTTGCGGCTCGAGTGAAAGTAAGCGTTTAATCAGTGTCGAGTTGCGGCTGAGCGATAAGCTTCGTTTTCTAATATATGTCGAATTGCAGCTGGCCTTTTCTTATCTACTATCGAATTGCGGTTACTGTTATAATTTACGTATTTATTTATATTATTTATTATATCACATCGACGTATATTTTGAATAGTGATATATGTACAAACTACCTTAAGAATAATATTGCCAGTCAGTTTTGCGTTTACTGAGCCAGCAAGAAGACGCAAATATTCACCAGTCATCTATTAATTCTTTCTTTTGATTTAACTTTTGTTTTTTGAAAAATGGAGTTCCGCAAAAGTGAAAAAGGACGAAATCTTGTATATACTAATGAAATATAAATACACTTATAGATTTTGTGCAACGAAGTACAGTGTTGGGTTTGTACTTAAAAAAATTGCAAAAGTTTTTCAAAGCTTAACTCACATAATGACCTCATCGAACACGAAGAAAAACACAATCATAACCCTGTCCAAGAAGCTACAGCAAATCGACGAAAAATCAACAATAGTGTGAAACACAAAGCATTGAACGATATTTCGACTCGACTGTTGAAATTAATTCGAAGTAAGATGAACAACAACGAGTATCAGCTTACGGTGCATGATTTGGATAGATATCGGCGGAATATTGGTGCTACTCGTCGGAGTGTGCTGCCTACTTTGCCTAAAAGTGTTTTGCAGTTCCACGATGCTCTCGAAGATCTACAATTGTTGACGCACACGAATGTAAGAAACTGAAACTGTCACTCAAACCGAATACCATATACGCAGATTTTGAGCCAGCAATTCACAGTGCTATTATTAAAAGTCTGCCAAATACAAACATCTGGGCTTGCAGGTTTCATTTGGGCCAAAGCTGGTGGCAAAGAATCCAAGAGCTTGGTGTAATCAAGAGCTTTCTTCAGCATACCCGAACTTATTTACGTTTGTATCATCACTCCAGAATGTTCAATCAGAAGTGTATGTAAAAATGCGAAGTAGTAGGGTAAAATCAAAGACGACGCAAGAAAAAGAAAATTTCTTAAGACTTGAAATGTTACGATATCGACAAGAAGTAAGCACTCGACATTTAGTTTTATAAAAACTGTATCCAAAAAATTTTTACTTGTGTAATTGTATATATGCTGAAAAGACCGAGATGACCTTGATACACTTATTTGTTTATTGCACAAAAATAATATTTTTTAAACATGCCAGTTTTAAAACTGCCAGTCCGAAACCTAGGTAAATTGTGACGAAAAAATGTCGTTATATATCATTTAGTAATGGGAACGTTACTCAGCTGCAATTAGACGGTATATAAGAAAAGGCGCAGCCGCAATTCGACAAACATCAGAAAACGAAGGTCTACGACCAGGAATCATCCTTCAAAAAAATAGGTACTTTCATTTTATAATTTATTAAGCTTTGTTCTTTTTCACCCCCATCTTTTTTTTCATTCTTTATATCTTATCTATCACTTTAGCCACAGAAATGATGGCAAAAGCTCCATTTTAACTCTCTCCGCAGCAATAATGTTGAGAGTTCCTTCAATTTTCCATTTTTTTATTAAAATAATGCTTCAACCACAGAAATGATGGTAAAGATCTGTTCTAACTCTTTCTTTGAGAAATAATATTGAGAGTTTTTAAAATTTTTTTTTCTCTTGATAAAAATTAAAAAAATCTTTTACTACAAATAATTTTGGTTTTTATAGAAAAAAAATTTTTTTTTTACAGCACAAAAAATGGTTAAAACAACAGCAACTGGTGACATCCAAAGTTATAACGAACGGCTTTTTCGCCGTGCGTTAAATACTTTTGCATGGGAATATGAGAAAGATTCAGCGATTATGGACCCTATGGGTCATGAGTTGCATGCGGAGGATCCCTTAGCAGATGCTGGGGTAGCAGCCTCAGTGGAAGCTGTAGATCCTGATCAAGATGTTGCTGTGGATCCTCTTGGAGATATTGCTTAAGATGCAGTACCCACAGCAGATTTTTTTGAAGAAAAAAAAGGTAAGAAAATAAGAATAGTATTTTATATTGAATGTTAATATTTTGTACTATTTTCTTAATATTCAAGGAAAGCTCCTTTGCTGGTTTCAGCATTGGTAGTACCGTTAGGTAACAAGCTTCTAACAATTACTCTAAAGAATGGACCGACGAAGATCGAAATATTTTAACCTTGAGGGTTGAGACAGCTCTTCAAAATCAAAGGCCTAAGGTAATCGAACGAGAAATGAAAATATGATCAACGCATGAATGAAAGAAATTGAGAAAATTTTCAAGTAGGAAGCCTGGCTTGAAAAGAGAATTGAAAAGGCTGAAGAAAAAAGAGAGGCTTTGGAAAAGCTCAAGCAACGTAGTTTAGCTTCAACCGCAAACAAAAGAGCAAGTCGAAAGCGACCGATAGAAGAAAACTGCTTAGATGATATTTGTAGGAAAAAAAAAAAATGTCATAAGTTTCAATTCTTCAATTTGCATTAGTAGCAGTAGTCGTAGTAGTTTCAGTAGTTACAGTAGTGACAGTAGTGGTAGTATGAATCCTTAAAATTAAATTAATGTAAATATAAATTTTGTAAATTGTGAAAATTAAAAAAAAAAGCAGTGGGCAGTCATGGGACTGCCAATGAAAGTGAAAACTTAAAGCAATTAATTACCTTTTTACTTAAGTTCTGAAATGAATTAGTAGCTATCCAAATCATTTACTGTTTTTGAAATAAGTAATCTAAAATTATGGCATTTATATAATTATGTGGGTCGTAATAATACATACGATAACATGCATATCTCTTTATCATGTATATTTTAAATAATGAAGTATAAAGTTTATTATACGATAATTTAAGTATTCTTTAAGCTGGAAATTCCAAAAATTATGCGATTTGTCATGAAAATATTCGTTTT
>NW_019379924.1:273111-342134 GCF_000648655.2 Copidosoma floridanum
TTGGTTCATCATCACTTAGGATCTTTGGCTTACTAGATAAGTGGCTTACTGGTAACTCAGCTATCAACTCAGATGAATTGGCTGACCATTTTCTCAGTGGAAATTGACCTAATTCACACAATTCAATTAGTTGCTGACATTTAATCTTAGCATCTTCTAACGTATGGCTATCAGACAAACAATCATCCACATAGAAGTCTTCACAAAGAACTTGAGCAGCTATAGAATGAGATTCAGTGTAATCCTTGGCAAGTTGCCTTAAAACACGTGTGGCCAAGTAAGGTGAACTTGTCAAACCATATGTAACAGTATTTAAGACGTAAGATCGAATAGGTACAGATGCATTAGGTCTCCATAAAATGGCCTGAAACTCATGATCTTCAGGAGCTACCAAAACTTGTCGGAACATTTTCTCAATGTCAGTAGTAAAGACGAATTGGTAAAATCTCCATCTGATAATAATATCAAATAAGCTAAGCAACAAATTCTCTCCAGAGTGTAAAATGGAATTGAGCGAGGAACTAGAATTACAAGAAGCTGATCCATTAAAAACTACTCGCAACTTGTTGTTTTTAAAAACTCCATGATAAGGTAGATAACAGGCTGCTAATTGGTCAACCGGTAATTCCTTCATATGGCCCAAAGATATATTTAATCGGACATGAATACTGAATAAGCATCATGTAGAGACTTATCTCTCACAAAACTTCGTTCTAAATGGTGAAAAACTGCCAACGCTGATTGGTACGATTGTCTTTGTAGTTCAGGAAGAGTTTTAGGATTAACTTTAAAAGGAAGCCGTACAACATACCTGCTGGTTGAATCTCGAGAGTGTGAATTGATGAAAATCTCCTCACAGGCTATCTCGTCTTAACTCAAAATTTTTTGAGGCTTGAGAGGTTTCTCAATAATCCAAAACCGCTGAACTAACTCATTAAGCTGAGTTTCCTTACCATTAACTATAACTAGTGATTTTTGTGACAAGTTGGATCCTGATCCAAAGGGCATCTGACCTGATAACAACCAACCAATTTGCGAAGCAGAGGCGATTGGGTAGTCAGGGGCTAATTTGCGAACTTCCTGACCGATAATAATTGCATGGACAGATGCATCTAACAAAATATCAATTTTATCAAACTGTAAAATTCTGTATCTGCTAGAATTACATCCTTCCCATAATCTAAACTTGCCAAACGACTACCTAGAGGTGGTTCGTAGGAAAAAATTTTGGGCACGACTAACGCATCAACAAGGTGCTCAAAACCAGACTCAAAATAAAGCCTAAATTTGAAAGCAACTGATTTACTAGCGTCCATGGAAATCATTCCACCCACTCCTGACAGAGTCGTACTAACTGATCTCGGTTTTAAATGCAGCACATCACAGAGAGATTTAGTAATAAGACAACTCTGTGAGCACAGATCAATCAAAGCTCGTACCAACATGCGAGATCCATCAGTGGCATACACGAAAACACGAGCAGTAGCTAAAAGCACCTTGGGTGAGACAATTTTATTACTACTACATGACTGTACATTCACACTGGACTCTGAAGAAATCTGAGCTTGATTTTGTACAGTAAAAGAGTTTGTTAAGTTATTTACAGATTTTGTTTGCTTATTTTTAGCAGAGACAGATGTAGAGCTGGACTTATCCCCTCTGTGCATAATGGTGTGACGCTTTTGGTTGCAGTGTGAACACTTATTATTAACAGAGCACTCCTGACTAAGGTGAGAACCAAAACAATTAACACAGAGACGATGGGACTTCAGAAATTTCCATTTATCGCTCCACTCCTGTGATTTAAATGAATCACAAGAGACAAGATGATGTTTTTAAGAGAACGCAAAAAGAAGCCAAGATGGCCGACAAAACGACCGCGTGAAAAAGGATGATATAAAAGGACACAATAATAAATGCACAACACACTTTTAAACACTTGAGCCGTTTATTATAAAAAAATAATCTCTCTATTTAATTTTACTTTAACAAGTCATAATACTTGCTTACATGCAAGATAAAAAAAGAAAGAACTAATTTTTGAGTCAGACGGAGAAATTACGTGTCAATCGAAAATGTGAATCGTTTTCGTTACAGAAATCTTACATAAAAACGATACACGTGAAAATTATAAACACGAGCTCAAAGCGACTTACCGAAAAGGGCGTTTGAGGCTGACTAACGATAACCGCAGCAGCAGCAAGCTGCTGGACAAAGGTAAGTATAAACAGAGTCTATTGGTGTATTAATAGACGCGCGCACGCTTATGATTGGCCCTTATAGGTAAGACAATATCCTAAAGCGCGAGATTTCAAATCTTATAAACTAAATTTTCTATTTACATCAGTACAATGTTACTGATGTTGCACAAGAGTTCTTTGCGTTTAATAAGATGTGTTTACTTATACTAGTTGTGGAGCGCCCTCCTTTTAATATTTTGATTAAAAAAAATAAAGAACCGGAATTTTTTTTTTCTGTTACTTGTGTTTGCATCTTATTCTACTTTCAATTTGATCTTAAAATTAAATTTTCAATAATTTTAAATCTGCTCATGACAAATCAATATTTTACAAGTGAGATGATGGAATCAGATGATGATATTAAGAAGAGAAAAACGAATGATGATAAGTGCGTCGCTTGCAATGTTTCTATTTGCAAAACCACCGGTGATTCCATGTTTATTGACTCTCGAGATAAGGCTGCGCATATATCTGAAGTTTATAAATGCTATGTTCAAATTGGTGATGTACTTTGTAATAAATGCAGACGTTACTCTAGAAGAAGTGCAAGTGATACGAAAAAACTTGAAGCAGAAAAAAACTCTGCAATACCGTTATTGAATGATGCCATCGAACATCAAGTAATGAAAGATCCTGCAGATATTGAATCAGAATACAGTGAAATCGAATCAAAAAGTGAACGATTCAGTCAATTAGCTCTCACTTCATCCAACACTCAGTCAACGAACTCATCAATTTATATACCACCTGTGGAAAAAACAGTAGAAAAAGTCAATATGCCTTTTCAAAGATCAGTTATCACTCGTATGTATTGTTTCATTTGCAATTCGAAAGATAATCTTCAAAATTTCCCTTTTAATGCTAGGATACAAGTTTTTACTGAACGACGAATTTTCATACCGAATAGAAATAGATGTTGCTGTGACCATTTAATAAAATCTAGATTTTATAAAGAAGAAATGGATAAAATAAAAGTTTTCTCGAATAAATGCTCCATTGAATTAACTGAAATTGATAAATTCCTTGTTACCTTAAGTCAAGTGAATTCACGTCTTTTTAACCAAATTGGAAATTTCGAATCATCTGAAGAGCATTTGAAATCTTTAACAAGCTTTACATGGGAAAATATTCATGCCCTTTAAAATATGAGGCCTTCTTTGAGAAAAATTCAGGAAATCGCACAGTTATTCAAGCTCTAGTGACTTTTTTATTTAAATTATGGACTGGTAATTCTGATAACTGCATTTCCTCTGTTTTGGGCCTACAGGGAAGACAAGTATCAGCATTCATAGAATCCATTTTGAGCAGTTTTAAAAACGATGTATTGCCAACGCGGTTCGGAATTGACTCCCAGTCTCGAGATTTTTTGATAGAAAACACCTCTTTGGTAGTGAAAAAATTATATAGTGTTGGAAATCGTTTAGCTATAATTTGTGATGGAACTTATTTACGTCATGAAAAAAGTAGCAATAACACCTATCAAAGAAAATCGTACTCTGGGCAGAAAAAAATACCATTATGCAAACCGTTCAGAACTTGTACTACTAATGGTTTTGTTCTGGACGTAGCTGGACCATTTAATGCTAATAAAAATGATGCACAGATCCTTCAGTATAATATACTATATAATATATTATATTGGAAGATGAAAATGGTTTGAGCAGCATTTTAAAAGAAGGGTACATCTTTTTCTTAGATAGAGGTTTCCGAGATGTAAAACAATATTTAGAGGGAAAAGGATTTCAAGTTTCAATGCCAGCAATGAAGGAAAAACGGACTCAGCTATCAACCAGAGAATCTAATGAGTCTCGGTTAGTGACAAAAATGCGATGGGTGGTTGAAGCTCTGCATGAAATTATTGGTCAAAAATTTTAATTATTGCATCATCAACTACACAATACCATGTTACCTAAGGCAGCCTTGTACTGTCGAATTGCATGTTTTTTATATAATACTTTTGGCAAAAGATTGAATTCAGAAAATGTAAAAGTTGATAAAATTATCCAAAGAATTGAGGAAAAAAAGTCACATCAAAATCATTTGGCAATTGAAGTTGAAGAGAAAATTTGTAATAGAAAAAGTTTACCGTTTTGTGAAATAACATCAAATGATTTGCTAGATTTCCCAGAAATGACTATCAAAGATTTGGAAATTTTTTTCACGGGTTCTTATCAGTTGAAGCAGGCGGTATCTTGTTTAGCGGAGATGATTCAAGATGATTGTACCCTGAGATTGAGATATGTTAAAGAAAAATCTGATGTGTTAAAGTTTGAAGTTAGATCAAGACACATCAGCAGTAAAATTTATAAATGTTACGTATGTTACAAAGTGGATTCAATTGGACTTGATGGAATAAGAGGTCATTGTTGTAACTGTGCTAATGGTAACTGGACAATAGGATGTTGCTCTCATGTAGCTGCAATAATTTATTATTCATCACACGGTAGATATTTATCGAAAACATTTAAGCCTTTTGGAGCTTTAACAAAATTATTTGATTTCGACGACACCCATCCAATAATCGACGAAAATAGCGATAAAGATTAAGGATTGTATTATATTTAGAATTGTGAATAATTATGAAAAGATATATGTAAATTTTTGTAAATACATGATTATTTTTTCCACAACGTATTCTTTTCGTTTCATTCCGAAATAAAACAGAAATTGGATCCCTTTTCTTTTAAACTTATTTTAACTAAAAATGATTCATACAAAAAAATACATCCGGAAAATGGCTATTTTAGAGGTTAGGAGCGGTTTTCGGACATGGCGCACCACTTGGAAAAATCTGCCAAAATTCGTGGGTATGTATTTTGAGCCGAAAAATCGTTTTTCGTGAGAATTAGAAGTGCACCTCGTACAGAAAGGAAGATAAATGCGAAAAACAGCTATTTTGGAGGTTAGGATCGGTTTTCGGAAATGGCGCACCACTTGGAAAAATCTGCCAAAATTCATGGGTGTGTATTACGAGCAAAAAAAGCGTTTTTTGCAAGATCTAGACCTGCCATTTATAAGAAAAAAAAAGATAGAGCGATTTTAAGGTTTAAATTATTTTTTTAGGTTAGAAATTAACATTTTCAAGGTTAGAAAGTATTTTTAATCGATTCAACGGGTCGAAAATAACACAACACGATATTTTTCAGTATAATTTTTGAGGTTAGGAAAGTTGAAAAAAAATAAAAACCGAAAATAGACGTTTTAGACAATGTATTATACATGGGGGTCGATATTGGGTCTAGAAATATGACGAGCATAAGTTTTTGAGGGTTAGTAACCTATTAAAAAAAAAGTTTGGTTTTGAAAAGTGGCATTTCGCTATTTTTAACTGGGAGGGACCCTTTCAATCAGCTATAGCTTTACTGAAAACTCTCATGCAGCTACTTTACGATCGCTTAGAAATAGCGGAAGCAGCAAAAATGTTTACAAATAAGTCTGAAGTTTTTGTATCAGAGAGTAATTGTCAAGTTAAAGCAGCAGTTACAGCATTCCAAAATTAACCTAAAGTGTTTGTACTGGAAAATAATATAGAAATCGCGTCAACTAGCAAATTTTAAAATAACTCCGAAATATACGTTCAAGGTAAAGGTATAGCTGCAGGGGCATTTACAGCAGCAGTATTACCGTCAACAACTCTTCCAGTTGCTGAGAACAACAAAACAGGAAGTCTCGAATACGTTAATAGTGCTTTCGAAAGACGAATTACGACAGCATTGGTTGTTAACTTAAAACTTTTAGATTCGAGAAATTTTTTTCAAGACTCAAAGAAGCAGTTTTTTAAACAAATTCAACAATCTCCGAGCGAACATCAAGCACCATAAGTTAACAGTGTTATTATCTGAATATGTTACAGTCAAAGATAACATTGAAAATACAGATTTAAAGTTCTTTAACACAAAGTCACAATTCATTTATCAAACAACTGATTTAGGCGATTGGTTTGACAAAAATTTGTAACAACCAATTGAGCACAGTATGGATGACTTTGACGATGCCGGTTTTGGCTGGTTTTTACATTCAACATTTTTAGTCATTAACATCAATAAATTAAATCCTATTCGAAGTAGCTCATTTATAGACTTACTAAACTACGTTAAAAAAAAATGCTTGTGTAAATATTGTTAACACGGACAATCAATGCTTTCAATGGGCTATGTTATCAGCATTGCATTCGGTAAATAAAAATGCAAATCGTGTCTCAAATTATAGAAAATACGAAAACGAGTTGAATTTTAATAATGTTGAGTTCCCTGTTGCCCCTAAAAAAATTTCTAAATTTGAAAAACAAAATAATTTTTTGGTTAATTTATATTTTTTAAAAAAGAAAGGCAATACTTATAATGTTCATCCTAGTCATTTATTGAGAAACAAAAAAGAAAATCATGTTAACCTTTTACTTGTTGAAAGTTTTTATATTGATGATGAGGACGATAATCAAAATTAATATGGAGGACGATTCAAATACTTAGTATAAATATCAGTTTGTTTGGATAAAAAATTTGTCACATTTAATACGCAAATAATTGTCTGAATATCAGCATGCCGTAAACGTATGTGACCGATGCCTTCACTACTTTTGGTCTAAAGATAAATTGAAAGCACATGAAGAAGATTGAAAAATATGAATAGTTGCAAAATTGTTCTACCTAAAAAAGAGAAGAATGAGCACTGTGATGGTGCGATACCGTCGAGCCATCATCGATCGTATAGCATAAGCGATTCACACCGGCAGACTCGAGTAGGTCGCGGGCGTAAACAAAGCAGCGGCTTTGTTTACATCACAATTTCGAGTCGTTACCGACTTTCAGCACTCGAAAATTTTGTATGAGAGTGCGAGCGAGAAAAAAAAAAATATTTCGAGACAAAATATTATTTTATTATATAAAAGCTAACAAGTTTAGCCTGTGAAATCGGAGTTTCACAGGCAGCGAATGCTGATCTACAGCGCCAGTAAATCATACAGCAGGTATACATACATACACGGCTGTTGGCTTCTCGCAGCTCGTAGTGCAACAAGCACAGTAACAGTAGTGTACGTGTGCAAGGTACACTATACATAACTGTATTTGACATTGTACCACACACGTACACACACAAGATGGAGTTGAGGGAAGTAGTATCCTTACCATGTCAGCTTTAAATAAAAAGCGATATTAGATGATTTATTTAATTTAAAGCCATAAGGCCTAAATATAGGTGGAAAAGTTTTATCCAGCTAACGCTTTGGCACAAATTTCCCCTACTCATCAGCTCTCTCTCCCAAGCTAATCTCTGCGCAGCGGCACAGTACACCACTGCCAATAAATTATGTAGGGCGAATTTTAGCACCTCAAAGAACCATGACAACACCGGCTAGCTCTGAAGAGGACAAACTGACTGAATTTGGCAAGTCAGTAACAAAAGAGGACCTGGGCATCGATTTTTTAGAAAATATCGAGCTATCAACGACTGGCAGTAAAGCAGTCAAGGCTCATCACCTGTATCAGTGGCTCGTGGGGAGATACGTCCCCGAGGACTTCGAGCCGGTGGAGGACGTCAACATAGCCGTAGTACGACGTATAGAGGCTCGTCACCTCATAATAACAAAAGCCTGCGATAAGTTTATAAAAGCAAACGCCAATGGAACTGACATCGTACATCTGCTACAAATAGTGCAGGACAGTGAGAAGATGAACGAACTCCTAAGAGCCACGACGATGTCGACAATTACACACGCACAGGCTGGTGCCCCGGATGTCCCAACAGCTGCTACGAACGAAGACGAGCTCCTCATTAACACGTCCTCGCCTATCGGAAACTCGGACGAGCATCGAAGGGCTCGATCGTCGCAGACTCTTGAATACGAGAACATATGGCTGCGCGATAGGCTATTAAAAGCTAATGAAAGCATCGCGAACTTGTTGCGAGTAAGCTCAGCTTGTACAGCTAATAAGAGCCACTCACAATTTAGGAATGTGCCAGTTCGCCAGTACCAGACGCGCAAGGGGGCCAAAGCGATAACGTGCTGGCGAGAAGGCACGAAAGAAAATGCGGCGAGCAGGCGTTTGCGAATCTTGCAGGATCACAAGCTACGCTACTCGGAAACGGCCAATATAACGTAGACATAGCATTGGCGTCGGCACACAATTTAGCGCCACCGCCACCCACGATGATGGGACTTATATGGCCACCTACACCAGTCATGTGGATGCAAGCGATTTCCGGGAAGCCGTGGTAACAAGCGCATACACAGCATCGGTAAGGTACCCGCAGATGAGTGAATACTCAACGGTGACACCTGCGCGTACAACGCAGACGCAAGCGTTAATGACGTGGCCACACACGTATGCTGTGAACTCGTCAACGTGCCCGACGTTCTTCAACCTACCCCCGTATTTAGCTGCACCAGTTGACCCCACATGGCCAGCCTGGTCAGGGGGAGTCTCCCGCCTTCGGCGGAAAGACAGTCGGGGTCAGGCAGGTCGTACGTCGACTTCAGATGCCGTGACTTAGGACAAATTTTACGGTGATAGAACGAGAAGTTCACGGGGGACAGTCACGACAATTTCAACACCTTCCTCCAGCGCATTACCGAGTGCCGGACGGCTTCGGGTTTGACGGAGGTAGAGCTCTTCCAAGCTCTGCCAGAACTTATGAGCGGCATCGCAGTGATGAGGTTCCACGATGAATGTGACCAGTGGATCAGCTGGGCGGATTTCGTAGCTGCAGGGCAGGAGTGGTATAGCCCAGGAAAAGAGGTGCAACGCCGTCTAACCTCAGATATTCAAATGCGTACCCAGTACGCTGGTGAGCCCGTCCAAAATTCCTTAACACAGATTAAGAATATCGTACGGGAATTCAACCTCCGTGGCTGGTCGAACGTCAGTTGGACCTATTCCACAGTAATATGCGTCCCGAGTTACCGGATCGAATCCGACGAGACGAGGTGCGCAGCATGGCAGAGCAGCTGCAAAGAGCCACCGAGGCTGAGCACCTATTGGAGCTCAGGAGCGCGTTCTATGAGACAACCCCATCTGAACACTTTTACCTGCCAGAACCGACGTACAAGCCCAAGGCTACGGAGTGAGTGAGTGAAAACGAGTTTATTATGCCATGGTCGAATTGACCGTATGGCAACAAAGTTTATTAAAAGTTCAAATTACAAGAGGTAATATTATAGAAGTAGAATTTTTCGCAGTATTAATAAACTTATTTGCTCTAGCGCAGTTTGTAGAAAAATGGTATAGATTGAAATTATGCATAAATTTTTTTTTGCCCAGATATTTTAAGTACAAGTAAATATATTACGCAGCGCTTTGTACAAGATAATAGTACTTATGGCATAAAAGAAAAAAATACAGGTAAGATGCGATTTACTGCTTAGCTTGACGCAATAAGAAAGTCGTGCGATGCCCACCTAAAAGACTCAGAGGTGCGACTCCCTCTCACAGTATCCAGAATCTCTCCCCAGAACTTAAGGGCACTAATCTTAAATGATCGCTCACATGTAACCGTCCGAGCAAAGGGTAAGTGGAACCCAACCTCTGCCCACCTCACAGACCGCCTGAAACCATCGCCACTAGAAAAAAAATCAGCAAGATACTGTGGCTTATTACTATATGTAGCCAATATCTGATATAATGCCCTTCCCAAGGTGAGCATTCTGTGCGATTTGATAGTCAGCCAGTTGAGTCGACTGTATAGGGGTTTCATCTCAGTATCGCGTCTGACCCCAAAGACAAATCGGATAACCGTATTTAACAGTCTATGCAGCTTGACATCAAGGTAACTAGAAAGATCAAGGTAAGCTAGGGACGCACAATCAATGTACGGCAACACCAATGCAGTGACAAGAGTCCTTCTTATTTTCCACGGTAGGGAACTACCCCTGTAGCGCAGCCTATGGACCGAATAGCAAACACGAGAGACCTGCGCGTTCCATGTTAAGTCCTCACTGAGGATAATACCTAGGCTTTTAATTGACGCGACGAAGAGTACAGGCTGGTCCCGAATTAATACTGGAGGCAAGAGCGATCGGTCAAGGCGCATGTGTTGCTGCGTTGTACCAAATATGATCGCCTTGGTCTTTAACAGATTCAGGGAGAGCCCGTAACAATCCGCCCAATGAACAATCGATGCTATGTCCTTATTTAATCTTTCTATAGCAGCAGCCAAGTTAGCGAGAGTACATCGGATATAAATTTGCAGATCATCTGCGAAGAGCATAACCTGGAAAAATGAGAGGCACGACAGGATCGAGTTCACAAATACAAGAAACAATATGGGGCCAGGCGATGATCCCTGAGGAACCCCAGAAGTCACTTGACGCGGCTCAGTCTGCTCGTGATATCCACTCACGACCACCTGAGAACGCCCACTCAGATAGCTATGCAAAAACCTAACCGAATCCGCCAAAAAACCCGCACCACACAACGACATTAGAAGCCTACGGTGGTCAATCTTGTCGAATACCTTTTCGAAGTCAAAGAAGACCGACACTGTGAGCATACCCTTGTCCATACCCTTGCGAATATCATCAGTGACCCTTAATAGCGCCGTCTGGGTACTATAGCCTCTGCGAAAATTCGACTGATAAGGCGACAAAAGCGAGGCACTCTCCAAGTACATATAAATTTGGTCCGTTATTAAAAAATTAAATACCTTGGCAAAGTGAGCAAGGTTCGCAATCGGGCGCGTATCAGTCGGGGCTGTCGGGTTCCTAACCCTTTGACAGGGGCACAATAGTGGATAGCTCCCACATATCTGGGTATTTATTTGATATAAGCGAGAGGTTGAACAGATGTACGAAAAATGGGGCTATGATCGATGTAAAGTCCTTTAACCGAGGCCAAGGAACAGCCAAGAGTTGTGGGTGTAAGCAAAGCCCAACCTTTGGGCGCTTGTTTACAAGAGATAGCATCCATCCGCAGCGAACAAGCTGCCCTTCAAAAAGCAATCGAGGAGCTGTCAAAGAAATAGGCTAATCCTCCTAGGCCAGGTTCGATGTGATGGACGAGTACACGGCAGAAATGGTCGATGAGTTGACCAAAAAGGTCAGAAAACCTGCCAGAGACGAGGACATGGTGAAGCTGCTACTTGACCTACTTTACGTCGAGAAGCGTCGAACAGGCCTGGCTAAATACACCAATAAACCAAAGCAAAACTCTCGCTCCTTAAACGGTCCCTGTCAACAGGGGCGACGATCACCTTTACCTCCTACGCCTAAGAGGAATGGACACCGAGGTTTGGGTTCGCGTTCACCGAGGCGAAACCCAAACGAGGGGTCAGGCACGAAAGATCCTATCACCCGGAGAGGCAGGTCCCCTTTGTAGGAGTCACAGCCACGCTGCTATAAGTGCAGCCACTTAGGCGATTATGCGCGGGACTGCCCTAACAAGAGGCAGGGAAACGAGAGGAGGCAGACGTAAGCGAGGGTATTACGCTGCTTCCCTCCCCCAAACCCTCAAGTCCGCGGTAGCATCGGAGGACGCGCGCCCGTGGTGGCTACAGCTTGAAGTAGCCAGGCACAAGCTGCGAGCGCTATACGACCCCGGTGCTACCCACGCCGTCATGCGAGTAGTCGGGATCTAGATAGCGAACTCCTGCGGTCGTCAGTTCCAACCCATGCTAGGAAGCGTGGCGATGGCCGACGGACGACCGTCATGCACTTTAAGCCTCGTCACTCTACCTTTTGAACTAGGAGAGGTTAAACGGGACGTGGACGTTATTGTACTGCCCGAGTTAGACGCTGATTGCTACGTCGGTGCTAACTTTATCGATGCTTTCGGGATCGTCCACAATCCTGTCGATAGAGTCCAGATACTAAAAGGACAAGGAACCAAGGTTCCTCTAGAGGTAGCAGGACTGTCAGCGACAGGTGAGGTCGTGATGTGAGTGAGATGCTCAAAAGTGGCGTGATCGAGCCTTCCAATAGTGGCTGGGCAAGTCCCGTAGTCATGATACGAAAAAAGGATGGCAAGTATCTGTTTTGCGTTGACTACAGGAAGGTAAACGCTGTGACAGTGCCCAACGCGTATCCATTGCCACATATGGATGTTATCCTGCGCAAGCTGAAAAAAGCGAGTTTCATTTCGACCCTCAACCTTAGCAGCGCGTACTACCAGATACCGTTAGCTGAGGAAGCTAAGTAGGTAACAGCATTCACAGTGCCAGGTAAGGAACTCTTTCAGTTTCAACGGCTGCCATTTGGCCTGAGTAATGCACCAGCGACGTTTCAGCGGCTAATTGACCGCGTCATTGGGCCAGAGCTCGAGCCCTATGCCTACACCTACTTTGATGACATAATTATTGTCACGGAGACGTCGAGGAGCATCTCAAATGGCTAGAACAAGTACTGAAACGCGTTCGGGATGCAGGACTCACTCTCAACCGAAAGAAAAGCAAGTTCTGCCAATCAAAGGTGAGATACCTCGGGGTCTTGGTAAACCAAGATGGTTGAAAACTGGATCCGACCAAGTGAGGGCCAACTACTGCATTTCCGGCTCCAAAAAACCTGAAACAGCTTAGGCGGTTTCTAAGAATGGTTTCATGGTACGGGAAAATCCTGCCAAACAACTCGACAGTAGTAGAGCCTATAAGCAAGTTGTTGTGTAAGGATCAGCCGTTCGAATGGAAAGACGAACAGCAACGATCCTTCGGACAGACCAAGGCTTTGCTGACGTTCTCAGTTGTGCCACAACGACCTGACATCAAGAGTCAGTACGTGGTACAAACGGACGCCAGTGACTCCGAATTAGGCGCCGTACTGTCAGCGGATAGTCAGCGGACAGGAAAAGGTGCAAGAGATGGTACGAAATGTGCGTGATGACCCACGGGGACAACCGTGATGAAAAATCGTCGAGGAATACCTCTACGCGTATCGCCCCGACCCCACGGTTGACGAGACTCTCGGTGACACCGAAGCTTGGAAGCTGGTAGTACCTAAAAGCCAGCACGATCAAGTGCTTCAGGAATTTCATGACACGCCATCTGGCCATCTTGGCCGTGAGAAGACATTCGCACGTGTCTCCCGGTTATACTACTGGCCGGGATACTACCAAGATGTTGCCCGTTACGTGCGGAGCTGCTTAGTTTACCAACAAACCAAGGTAGACCAGAGATTACCCCCGGAACTTATGGGGTATAGAGTGATCACCGCTTCGTGGCAGGTAGTGGCAGCTGACATGATGGGACCCCTACCAAAGATGATGCATGGTCGCGAATACATCCTTATGATCGAGGATTTATTCACGAGGTGGGCCGAAGTTGTGCCACTACGGCGAGACAACAGAAAGACTGTGGTGAGCGCGCTGAGAGAGCGCGTCATCTGCCACCATGGTACTTCGGAATCGCTGCTGACGGATAACGGCACCGAGTTCCAAAACAAAGACGTCAATGGGTTCTTGGAGAGTCTGGGTATACAACACATGCTTACACCGCCGTATCACCCGCAGACAAACCCAGTCGAACGCCTGAACCGCACGATCAAGACCATGATTCGAGCCTTCGTCGACGTCAATCATAGGTCATAGGACGAGAAGCTGCTGTCTTAAACAAATGTATGTACCTGTGTGTCTCAGTAGGTAATTTAGATACCCTTTGCCATGTATTGTTGTTCTTTCTTTCTTTGTTTATATGTTCATGAATAAAGAAAATTTTAACACAATTTTTTATTTGCTTTCTCCTAACCTATAATATACACTGATCAAAACGCAAATTTATAAATAAACTGTCTTTTCAATTTGAAATAAAAATTATGAAGAAAATAAACACTTTTTTATCGTAGACAATTAAATATTATCGATATCAATCACGCATTCTTCAATGTTTCACAACTGTCGGGGATCCCGAGATCCACACCTGGTTTTATTTGTTTTGTTAAAGATTGATCTTGCAACACTCAACAAAATTGCTGACAGTAATTTTCTGCCAACGAAAAAACTTTTTTAACTTGACGATGACTTTCAAATTTTTCTACAGACTAGAATAACTTCAACTCTATTTAAAAACAAAGAATTGTATAATGAATTATTGGATGCTGTGAATAAACTTAAATTATTGACAGTATATAATGGGAAACACATCGTATTTTCTTATGTATGATGTAAAAAAGTAAAAAAGTAAATTACAATTTTTTCTAAAACTTAAGTATTTATTTAAAACATTCTTTTTATGTAACATTTTCATTATTACTTGATACATATTACAATACTATGATTTTTAAACTTAAAGTAGTTCAAAATTTCTTCGTTATTTATTCGTCCAACTATTGTGAGTACTGTCGAAGCTCAACCATTTGGAAAAAAACTTGATTCCTACGCCTTTAAAGGATCTTCTCTAAGGTAAACATCAGGATGTTTTATTTTCTGCAGTTCTTGCTCGTAAAAACCTCCAGAAATAGGTCGATTTTGATAATCTTTCAGATGATACGTCGTTGTATTTGTTGTTGTTACTTGCATGATTGTAAATATTTCTGTCGACCAATTCGATGTATAACCTCTCTCGAATGCTTGTTTTGTCTTGCTCACGCGTACTTAATCGCCAATTTAAAATTTTGGCTTACTGCTATTTTTACATCTTTTTTTAAATTCTTTCAAGACTTGAACTTCATTTTCAGCAGTAACGTCTTTCGGTTTCAAAATAATTATTCGGTGTTTCGTATTGTTATATAATTTAATTAACGTTTCTAACAAATTCAACCACTTATAACTGCCTTGCAAACTGAATTTTTTTCACATCAAATCTTTTAAAGTACCATTAAATTCCTTGCATATTGAAGCTTTGAGATTGCTGTAAGTTAAGTATAAATTTATTTAAATTTTTGCATGAGATTTTGGAAGTTTGCATTATAGAATTTTTTGCCACGATTAATTTGCATGTTTACCGGCACCCGTTCTTTTTCAATATCAAATGCATTGCTGCAGCTACTTTTTCACCAGTTTTTTTCTTGATGGGTACAGCCTATGCGTACTTGGAGAAAACATCTATTACCGTGAGCATAAACCGATACCCTTTATTTTCATGAGCGTGAGACTGCATCTCTACAAGGTCTACATAATTTACTGCATCTTGAGCCTGTTTCGTTGCTCCAATATTGCACAGTTTCTTGTTAAGTCATATTTCCCATCTGTTGTAAGTTTTACCTAGTTTTCGACCGAATACATCGACACTCATTTTGATACTAAAGCGAAAATTGTTCACATTAATATATCTACCCTCCTTCTTCAATGATTGATAAAGTTTCTTTTTCTAGACTTGTATTTCCTGCTGACTTTTCAGCTTTTAATAAGCGTAAACGATCTACTTACTCATTAGGATCATCACAATGTATATAATCTATTTGTTGCGTCATTTGAGCAGTTTTATAATGAGGTAGCAACGAACCGCCTTTTTGCGGACAATGATATCGAACATATGAGCAATAATTTTATTGAACTTATTGCCGTTATAGATTCGTATAGCTCCATTTTTTCAAACCCTTTACTACAAACATCTAAAGTTTGTACTATTATGTAATATTTTTTTAAATCATCATGTACTACTTGAGATTCATAAGAATACTTTTTGATGAATAGCTTCATTAATCTAGCACTCATTGGATAATTTATATGGTTTATTTTCATACTATTGTTTTCAAAGTTAATTCGTAAATTACCAAGCTTGTATACCTCATTTTTTTTCGTACTCCATACTTCAAATCTAATAAATCTTTCTGATTCTGATCAAGTATTTGTAAATGAAAATTATTTGATGAATCCTCACTAATTTGCACTAAATCAACAGATTGATTATGAATAGTATCATGTAAATCAGTATCATTACTTTTACTAATGGCAGACTCGAATGTTATATCACTTTTACTGATCTTTTCTCTGTTTTTTTGGTGCTTTTCTTTGTCAACTTTATTATTTTCTTTATCGTTTTTACTATAAAAATAATTATGAGTAACAGAATTATTACTAATGTTTTATTTTTTTTGGCAAAAATTTTTATTAGAGGGTCTATAATTGGTTTAAAAGTTCCACTAACGCTTTTTCAGCCTCATTTTTCCCAAACTTCAATAGTCTGAACTTTTTTTAACAGCCTCTCATGCCTTTACTAGCTGACGTAAAACGTCTTTCATGATCATTCTTTACATGAGTTTACATGAATATTATGCACATGCCTCAAGTTAACTTCATCTTGACGGAATGAAACTAAAAAATTAGCGTTATCCCTATCCAGATGCTTCGGTACTTAAGCATAAGACTGACTAAGGTAGAAGCAGTCAACATTTTTGTCTACCCATTAAGAAAAAGGCCTTTACATTTTGTTGTTTTTCACAAGCTTTATCTGGCGAGCATCTTCTGGCGAGACTACAGTCTCGTGTTCGCTTAAAGATGAGTATTTAACACCTTCTATAGGCTCCAATAAATCTTTTAAAAACTTATACTTTGGTTGATGCAGCGATTTGGATGACACGTACACATTTTCAAACTTAACTCCATTGGGATGCACGATTACAGCCAATAAGCTATTAGTTTTTCCACAATTAGATGGGCCACAAAAAACAGCGCAAATACTGTCGGGGAGTAGTTCACTATGTCGATTCGAACGCTTTTCTTGTTTTACAATAGCATCAAAATTCAGAACTTGTAATTTTATGGATTGTTCTTTAAACTCCATGTCTACTCTGTATGAAGAATAAGTTACAACTAATCTTTTAATCAAATAGTATAACGCTTTTTTATTTTGAGCTCTTTATTGCAACAAATTTATCTACTATAAACACATTATATATTTTCTCGAACGCTTAGTCATGATCCAACCTCTAAAGACCAATCATCATCATCATGCATTGTAAAAGAGGACAAACTCTTGTAAATAAAATTATAAATTCTTTATCAGTAGAACTTCATTTGCCCAGATATCAGTTTCGTGATCCAGGTACTAAGCTTGCTAAGCGTCTTGCTAGAGAAGATTCAGAAGTTTATCCGTTGGACACCACGTGTAAAGAGCATGATATAGCATACTTAAAAATCCACCAGATTGAAAAGTTAGACACGAAGCAGATAAAATTTTAGCTGATAAGGCTTGGCAAAGAGTTAAAGCTTCAGATTTAAGTATTGATGAAAAAGCAGCAGCTACCTTGGTGACCGGCTCTATGAAGCTTAAAAGGAAATTTGCTATGGGGCTAAAGAAGGAGAAAAAGAAGAGACAAGGTATTCACAAAACGAAAAGAAGAAAGAGTTGTTTAAAAAAAACAAGGTAGTACTTTAAGTGCAATTATAAAAGCTGCTTTACAAGACTTGAATACCAAAAGCAAAAAAGCTCGAGATGTCATTAGTTGTGCTTTGAAAGGTACTTGTACTACAATTAAAACATATGGTGGTGAAAAGCATGTTAAAATTCTCTGCACTTTACGCCTTCCTACTGAAATTAGATCTACATTTGATTCCCTTGTTTGCTGGTTCGAGTGCAACCGGCGCTATAGCCAATAAAATACCAGGAATCATTAAAAGCATTAACGCTAATCAGTCAGCCAAAAAGCAGCTAGCCGAGAGTCAGAGACATAATTGAACCATGAAAGCTATAACCCTCGGAAAAGGTCTTTATCTGAAACCTCATGAAACTAGATTAGGAGTCTATTTAAAGCCTTACGTTGGAAAAGGTTTGAAGAGAAAAAAAAAAAAAAAATCAAAAAAAGTTCAAAGCAGTATAATTAGCTGATCGAGCTCTGACCAACATAAATTCGATGAAATATTTTAAAATCTTAGAAGTCCCTCGTTTTCGCGGAGTATTTATGAGAAACAATTTACCTGCTGATGGCCTGCGATTTCTGAAACATCTATAGTAAATATTGATGACAAAAATGGACCTGGAACTCACTGGGTGGCTTATCGAGAACGTGATAATAATGTTGTATATTTTGACAGTTTAGGAGATCTTCAGCCACCTATCGACTCAATGTTATGTCCAAAAGTTAATAAGGTAAAATATAATCATAAGCGTTATCAAAAATTTAACTCTTACAACTGCGGTCATTTGTGCTTAAAGTTTCTTTCAAAACAAATATAACTTTCTTACATCGAGAGAAACCTTTTAGTTATACTTTGACAACGATGGAAGGAGCATTAACACTAAGCCTTTCTGGTACTTCTTCTGTTTTAGAAGCACAGTATTTTCCACCTATTGAATTATCGCCAAAACACAGCTACGTTCTTGGCTTAGTAGAACTTTTGTCATTTAACTCAATTCCAAATATAGATGAAAATTGTAATAAGTTATATGTCGACAATCAAGTTATTGTATTACCAACCAGTAATTATAAGATCGAAGATATTAAGTCATTTTTAATTGAGGTATTACAACCTCGCAACATAACTCTTGGTATTGTGTCAAACAATAATACACTTTAAAGTGTTATTAAGTGCAGCCATACCATTGATCTTAGACCTAAGGATTCTATAGGTCGTCTAATAGGTTTCACTCAGCGAGTTCTCAACAATAACACCACTTATATTACAGACTTACCTGTAGCTATTCAAAAGATAAACGCATTAAGAGTTAAATGTAACACAACGAGTGGAGCTTACATAACTAGCAACAAAGTGTACGTAATTCATGAATTTTTTTCAGCTGCATCGCCAGGATATCAACCGTAAGAATAAGAAAGATTTAAGCGCTAGTATGTTTGATCACTGCAACATAAGGAATGTGGAATTTTATTTAAATTCACAATATTATCCTTATGGTGATTTAAATCTTGATATAACGCGTAATCAGTATGCATTGCTATATCATATATACGGTAATTTTCAAAATTCATACTAAGGCAAAAATTGCACACCTTCACTACGCAAACATCACTTTCTCAATCAAATATCTTTAATTGTTCTCGATTGTTCCAAACAAAACGAGCCATTGAAAAATGCTCCAGTAGATGTGAGGCTAGAATTTGAGTCACATACAAATTTTCTTGTCAATACGTCAGCTTATTGGTTAATTTTGTACGACCGTATAGTTCAGTATAGTCCATTGAGTGGGGATGTGAAGAACCTCGTGTAAAGATGTATAAAGTCGATTCAGGGCTTTGCTAGCGTCAGTTTGTTTTCAACCACCATAGATAAAGGTTGGAGCAACAGCTGGAGTAAAGATGAAGCAGAAAACAAACGACGACAAGAAGAGTGGAAAACATTTATGAAGAGAAACGAGAAGAAAGACGTAAAGGGTGAAAAAACAAAATCTGAGGGAAAATCGAAAGATGAAGACTGTAAAATTGTTTGAAAATTATATGTTTAATAAGCTTTACTTTAATCAATGTGTCACATAAACCATGTACGAGTAATTTTACAACTAATGTTAAGTATCAAAAAATTTCAACTGAGGATGATAGAAAACTGTACTGAAAAACTTCGTCAATAAATATTCAACCAACAAAGGATCTTGTCCTAGAAATAAAGGTTATAAAAAAAATAAAAAAACCATAAAATTAAATACTATAAAATCGAAATATAGAGTATTTTGTAGACATGCAAGGTTTCAATAAACCAGGTAATGATTATGTACTTAAAGAATTGGCTATCCTTTAGCTCAATACTAACGATGCAGAAACACAAGTATTTCTTTAAAAAAAACCTTTTACCTGGCAAAAATTACCACAAAAGTATAAACATGAAATCATACATATTTATAGACTTTTTTCACTTGCTCCTTTGTCATTAAATAATATTGAAATGCAAACTTGGAAGTTTGGAGCTTAACTATTTATTCATAATTTATTTACATCTATCAATATTTCGCTGTCTTGCTGACAGCCTCTTTAGGATTAAAATCATGTAGGCGCTAGGATAACACGCATCATGGACACCTATTGAGCCTATAATTCAGTCCATATATTTACAAACTCTACCTAGTTCAATAGAAGTCATGTTCTTAAGAATTTTTTCATCTGATTCTATAATCAATAAATCAAAATAATTTTAAAAGCACAAAAAATGTTTAGACCCTTACTAAGGTTTTTGACAAAAAACCGTGTCAAAAATCAACATGGAACACCATCAACCTTGATAAGGTGTGAAACTAAAATTTCTTTTTCAAGCCAGCATAATTTTGAGCCCGAGATTATTGAAATCGGACCACAGAGCTCTGAGACATGACCAATAATGTACATACACACATACATACATACGCACACATGTACATACATTTCTTCAATATTGAACTATTTTCATCTCTAATACTACAAAATACATTGGCAACTGATTTTCAGAAAAATTTTTTTTTGCCGATACAATAAAGATTCTTTAATGAGTAAACAAAACTAGTGTATTCATAATATTTTCTCATATAAAGGTAATTTGTAATCTCGAGGCGCCAATTGTACATAAAAAAATGTCAATGCACAAAAATAAATGTCTCCCACAACCATATTAAAACATCTCAAGAAATTTCTGATGTTAAAATCTCACTTGAGAAATTTCTTCACAATTTCTACACCAGCAAAAACGTGAGAAACAAGTTATTACAAGCAAAATAAGTCAATACCGTCAAAACAGCTTGTGTTAATTATTGTCTTGCAAGAATTCTGCAAAATTTTGCAACAAGGAGGAGTGCATCAAAAAAAATAATTACGCACTCGATTGACTGTCAGATTTGTGTACTTCTTAAGCTAGAGTCTTGGGCACTCACCTGCACACAAATCTTGCGCAAATCTGCCGCAAGCGGAAGTACGTCAAGTCAGAATGATAACGCTCTCAACTGATTGTCAGATTTGTGCACTTCTTATGCAAAAGTTTTGCGCACTTGCTTGCACGCAAATCTTGCGCAAATCTGCCGCAAAGCGTCTTACGCACTTGCCATGCATCAGAAATACAGAAGATCTCGTAAGCAGACCAGGTACAGACTTACGCACTGACAGTGCGTAAGATTGTGCTACCAGGAGAGTGATAATAAGGTAACGCTGACATGTTGAGTGTGAAAGCCTTTTAAGGTTTATAAACATTATAAACATGAAAATTTATACATTAAACTTTGCTATCATGGACTAACCTGGGACTCAGGAAAAATGGAGTATACGGAGATAGGAAATATTATACGAGAGAATCTTGAAAATTTTACAAATTTAAATGTGATTGGAGATTTTTTTAAAATGTGGCTTAAAAGATTTAGCTTTAAGGTCACTGATATGACAGACTATCCACCGTTAAAAATACCAAGATTAATTACAACTTGCACACATCACAACGGAGCCTACAAATCCATGTGTGCTCTTCATATGAAGCAAAAGAAAAAATTTTACTTCAACATGGAATGGGTTGCTGTTGATGACGATGACGATAATAATATAGAGCTGTAAGAATGCATTATATTGTATTGTACTTTAACAACACGATGTTTAACAAAATCGTTTTGTAAATCATGTACATTTTTTATTTAATACAAACTGATTTTAAAAATACAACAAAAAATGTTTAACAATTATTTACCTACCACTCCACATCCTACATTATCATGCAACGCGCTCGCTAACACAAAAATTTTTTTGAATGCATATAACTACCGCGTGCACAAGCTGTAAACGATTTTGCACAATTAAACAGGGCGTGCAAACCAGCACTGCAGACGACTTATGCACATTGCATCGCACGCAAACTCAAACTGCGTTGCAGGTCACCAGCAGGCGGGCTGTTGAAGCCCAAGCGGACGAACGAATGAAGCGAACGCACAAGGAGTGCAAGGAAGCCACAGCTCCTGCTCGCCTATTGGCTGCAGGAGGGACTATTCCACCCAAAAAGAGGAGTCCACTCGACGTGGAAAGAGAGTGGGCCAAAATCATAGCTTATGTACTGGAAGATGTACGGACAGCGTCGCGTCTCGTTTTTAGAAATTCATTTTTATGCAAAATATATTTGGAGGACGCTTATTTCTCAATTCCTATCCACAGGTCTAGTAGAAAGTCTTTAAGATTCTTCTGGAATAATCAGTTATTTGAGTTTACTTGAATGTCTTTTTGCCTCAATTCAGGGCCGTTTATATTCACAAAGGTAATGAAACCAGTTATTGGTCACTTACGAGCAAAAGGTTTTTTGTCCGTTATTTATTTGGATGATATTTTGATTGTAGCGGATAGTGTGAAAAACTGCCAAATAAATGCTATTGCAACGACAAGACTACTGCAATCTTTAGGTTTTGCTTTCAATTGGAAATAGAGTTCGTTTTTGCTTTCGATGAGATGTACGTTTTTAGGGTTTGTTATTGACTCAGATATGCATGGATTAGAACCCCCCACAGAGAAGAAGATTAAGCTATTGGATTTTGTGCTACAGGTGTTGTCGTTAGAATCGTGTAAAATTAAAGAATTTGCGATGTTGATTGGCAGCTTGGTGGCAGTATCACCAGCAGTTAAGTATAGTTTTGCCCATTATAAGTGTTTCGAGAGAGTAAAATTTTTAGCATTGTATAAGAATGACAAAGATTTTTCAAAGAGAATGCCAATCACCAAGTCGATAAAAGTAGACCTTCGATGGTGTAGAGATCGTCTTCCTGATGCAGTTAATAGATTAAAGTCATTTCATTTTGAGATGGTTATTTTCTCAGATGCATCAGACTCAGGCTGGGGAGCGACGAATGGTCTTTCGAAAATCCAGGATAGGTGGAGCGCAGATGAGATCTTTTTCCATATTGATTACAAAAAACTGTTGGCAGTCAAGCTGGCTTTGGAGCGCTTGAAGTCTAGTTTGAAAAAAATTCTGCCAAATTCTGCTTAGAATCAATAACACGACAGCTATAGATTATGTAAATAAGGTGGGAGGTGTAAAAATTCAGAAATACAATGATCTAACTAAGGTAATTTGGTCTTGGGCCGAGCAGAGGGGAATCTTCTTTTTTGCATCTCATATTGCATCGTCAGAGAACTTGGAGGCTGATAAATTCTTAAGGATGACGAATATAGACACAGAGTAGAAGCTGGAGGAGTCGGTAGATGAGTACATCATTAGTTCGCTAGGCTCTCCGGAAGTAGACCTCTTTGCAAGCGCCTTAAACAAAAAGTGTGAGGTTGTCTTCTCTCGTTGGCCCGAACCAGGTGCGGCATTAATTAATGCCTTCACATTCAGCTAGACTGCTCTTAATTTCTACGCTTTTCTCCCAATTTCTATGGCCCTCAAAATGTTGTCAAAAATGAAGCTTAAAAAAGCTGAAGGTATCATCGTTGTACCTTACTGGCCTAATCAGCCTTGGTTTTCTCTCTTTAAGGAACTACTCAAAGGTGATAAGTTGATTTTGGATCCAGCCCCTCATCTTTTATTGTCTCCTTTCAGGAGCAAGCCTCATTCACAAGCGGAAAACCTGCGTTTGATTGTCGGCAGGCTGTCAGACAAGCTTTGCTGAAGAATAGTGCCCCGGAGAAATCGGTGGAGTTACTGTTAGCATCGTTAGCGGAGTCTACTATAAAGCAGTACAGCTCAGCCATGAGGGCGTGGTCACAGTTTTGTTTAGAGAATAAGTTTGTTATTATTAGCGCGAGTAACTCTAGTTTATTAAGTTTTTTATCTGATAAGTTTCATAAAGGATCCTCATACGGCACATTAAACTCAACGAGATCAGCCATTTCATTGATTTCTACAGTAGCTTTGGGACAGGACCCTTTAGTGAACAGGTTTTTTAGAGGCACATATGCATTGTGCCCAGCTAAGCCTAAGTACTCCCACACGTGGGACGTTTCAATCGTGCTAGATTTCCTGAGGCCTCTCTTCCCTTTTGTCACTTTCAATTTAGATTCAATTACTTATAAATTCGTTATTCTATTAGCCTTATGTACGGCTCACAGGGCACAAACATTGTCAAAAATAAAAATTTTAATGATCTCAGAGCCACCAGAGGACTATGAGGTACAAATCGATGAAAGAGTAGTCATCAGGCCCTGGTCGTTTTGGACCCTGTCTAGTCTTGCCAAGATTTTTTGAAGAGCCTAGTCTATGCGTAACCTCATTGCTAGAGTATTATTTAAAAGTGACTAAAGATTTATGGGGCGTGACAAATTTCTTCCTGATTTTAACCAGACAGCCCTATGGGCCGGTATTTTAATTCGCAAAACCATAAGTAGATGGATAAAGAATATTTTAGCCAAAACCGGTGTTGATACGTCCAGATTCTCAGGCCATTCTACTAGACATGCTGCGTCATCAGCGGCATTGAAAGAGGGTATCAGTCTGGATGTGATAGGAAGAACGGCAGGTTGGTCAAAATCGTCCAAAGTTTTCGCGAAATTTTATAACAGACCGATTTTACCAAAAAATAGTAATTTTGCGTTAAGAGTGACACATAACTATAATAAGAGTTGAAATTGTATTTCTTTCTAATATTACTGTATTTGATGTAAACTAAATTATTTTCTTTGAACAATAAAGAATTGCTTTACCGTTAAAACTGCTTACTCTAAACATCTACATTGTGATCTCGAGAACGAGGTGAAGAAAGTATAAATATAGATCAAACGAACTTACATGTAAGTGAAGTTCGATAGTAATTATACGATAAATTTCGTTGAAAAAGATCACAGTGCTTTTCAAAAAAAAAAAAAATTTGTTTTTATCCAATCCTTGATAGACAATTTTAACGTGTACTCTAAAGTAATGAGATTCACGACACACACAGTGAGAAAGGAGAAGAGAGCCTCCTGTCTCCCCTTCTTTTTTCTACTGTTCAAGTGTGGGGATGCACAGCTCTCTCACGGCGAGAGTTGGCAACTCTCCTCTCTGCCCGACCGATCATGGTTCGGTGCCTGTGCCATGGCTTGCGCGCACGCCTCAGTTCGAACTGGCTGCTCAAACTGAGCACACATTACTGTATGTCTGACTTGGTACTAAAATAAACTTCTATTTGCAGATCAAGTTGTATCTCTCGCTCACCTCCATCCACGTACCTGACAGCTGTGGGCTGCCGTCCTTGGACATACCTTCTTCTGGGTATCTCAACCCCACATAAGCTCTAAAGTTATGACATCTGGTGGGCAATGGGGGAACTACATTTTGATCTCTTTGAACGAGGTTCATCGTACAATTACGATCGAACTTCACTAACAGGTAAGTTCATTTGATCTATAATGTTTTCATACTTTTATGATTTTCTCTAAATTGAAGTCATTCACCCTGTGTCTTTAAGAACTTAATGAATTCTTTACAAAAAACTATATTAATATTTCTTTTAATTACTGAGGTTTCTTATATAGTTACTTCCGAAGTTATAGTAATTTTTTGGGATGATTCTCTCAAGATTGCATGATGTACCTTCAAGATTACGTGATAAAGTGACAAGACTTTAGTAGCAGTTGCCTTTAAAATAAGGTAGTTAACTATAGTCTTTATTACTAATGAAATCAGCTTAGTTTACTTACATGATATTTGAGTTCCATAGATTTTTATTACTTCAATAAAAAACGCCAAGTCACTCTCAGCACTACTTGTAATCTATCGAATACGATGGCCTTTTTGAATAAGAAAAACAGGAAATACTCCAGTTTTGACATTTTCGACGCATTCTAAATATCTCAACATTGAAAATTTAAACGAATCAATGACGCCAACAACGTAATCAAAATAATTTTTATTTTAGCAACCACGACGCATGGTCATGAATTTTTTCAGTAAATTAAATTATTACAATTTGAATGATAAAATTTGATGTATTTATTAAATACTCAGAAATTGGAAAATTTACATTGGCTAGTTAAATGAAATTTAGTACAAATTGTATACATTTTTATTGTACATATTAAGTCTACCAAATGCAGAAAAAACTTATAAAAAGAAAAAAAGATTAAAGTTCAAATTTTTAGGTAATTAGATTTCTGTTTTAGCACTTGAAATTAAAAATTTTCGTTACACTAATACCTCTTTACACAAAAATATGTAATAAAAACATATAATTAACAATTTACTCCCTGGCTAACGATCACGAAGCATTTATAAATTTACATATCTTACAAGTAACGTATTAATAAAAACATGATTTCTTCTGAGACAATAAAATTTAATTTTTCAATTGTAATGACTGTTCCAAAACTTGCCTCCGTAATATTTCGATTTCATCTTCACTGCTATCATTCGTAATTTCACTATTGCTATCAGAGTTTTGTCTTCCTTTGTTTGCCTTTTTTTTGTCCACGTCTTTTAGTTTTTGTTTTTTCTTTTTCTCACGTCTTTTTTTTTCTAGAGTAGACTCTATGTGCTCTAAAAAAGAATCTGAAAAGCTATCGCTACTATCTGTAGCTTCTTGAGTCTCGTCATCGACGCAAAATGAATCCTATAAAAAATGTTCTGGTATTAGTACTGAAATAAAATATTTGAAGCTTATAGATAACATGTACATTCCAAGGTATGTAATTGTGAATGTGAAAAGTTGTATGGAAATAGAAAAAACTTATTTAAAACACAGGAGATATAGCATCAGAATAAGATGTAAAACAAAAAATACAATTAAAAAATACTACTAACATGCTACAAAATCTAAAATTCAATTACGTTGATTTAAAACCGAAATAAACATTGAACAATTACAAGTGCCAATTAACATATTTAATTTCAGACGCTTCACACGTTTTTCAATGTCAATAAAAACAAATCTACATTTTTTGTGGAATTTGCATTTATTTACTTGCAATATATTAATACAGTGTAATAGTAAATTGGTAAATAACAGTGTATTTTGTTTCTATGCCAGAAAACGGGGCAACTACTAACCACGTTGGATTGCCAGCCTCACCTTTGGCTTCCAAAGGTTATTCAACGCAGTCACTAATAGCTTTATTTTATAGCCCTCGTAAGTATACTTTTTCCTTACAGTCCCATTGAAAGTTTGACATTAAAATTTAAGAGTTTTGAACACATATTCATATAAATAGTACTATAAGACTACAAAACTGCCAATGCACTGAGTGTTAAACCTATATCTATGCGTCATATTGTCGTCTATTTTAAATACGAATCTATACATGTAAACGATATTTGTATTTATTCATAAAATTATATAAAGAAAATGTTTAAGAGAAATATTAAAAAAAAAAGAATTTTAAACTATAAATGGTCTCACGTTGTTAAAACAAAAGCCGCATAATGCGCACTCCTTCAATGCTGTAGGTTCTGCCAAAAAAATTATTCTTTTATTTACTCGAAAAAAAATCTAATCTAAAAGTGAATGACTCCAAGTTTTCAATCAACAAACGTGTGTGAGAAATTTAAAAAAAGTCAAACTTTTTAAATCCTATATCATTCATGCATGCCTTAAGGCCTACGCAGTGAAAAACACAAGCACATACACAGGCACAGTGCACAAGAATAACATTAGTTGGTATACCTATATACAGGATGCATAGTGCGGTGTGCTTTATATATATATACATATCTGTAAAAACGCAAAGCACACCGCAGTGTGCATCCTGTATACAGGTATACCAACTAATGTTATTCTTGTGCACTGAGTCTGTGCATATGCTTGTGTTATATATGTACACACATACATACATATATACCAACCAATGTTATTCTTGTGTTCTGTGCCTGTGCATATGCTTGTGTTTTTCACTGCGTAGGCCTTCAAGGTGGTACTTTAGGGTGGTACCGTATCAAGTTGGGACAGAGCCCTGCCCTATCACGTATAAGCGAATGATTGAATTACGAAGTATGTATGAGTAGTAAAAACAAATTTTTTTTTGCTCAGGGTACTAAAAATAATACATACGTTCCTACTCAAGCAGACAGCTTAATTATTAATTATTTATATACCTGTACACAATCGTCGAGCATCGCAAAAGCATTATAACCTCTGTTCTTTGTTTTTGTTGTAAGAATAATTTAATAATTGCTACACACTAATGCCTCCTAAGTTTCCTGCACGTTGCCCCAGCGGGAAAATAAAAGTTTTCATCATATAAGTAAGTATTTTCATTACTTCATTTGAAATTTGCGGGCGAATGCCGAGCGTCTGTTCATTCACACGGCAGCGCAAGCACACTCATTTGATCACGACATCAATCTTTTAAGACAAAATATCTCACACTATCTCCCTGATAATCCTCAATTAAAACAATACCATTACAAAGCTTACGAGTTCTTCTAAATTGAGGATTTTTTTACATTCTAATCGTAAGTCAATTTTCTAAGATATTTCCGTGCTTGTACGAACGATCAACTAACCTCCATGAAAGTCAATGGTAATAAGTGAATTTTTCAATGGACTCGTTTTCAAACTAACTCTTGATAACAGAGGTCCACATTTCGAGAGGAGATCAAATATAACTTAATCAACAATCTCTCAAAGTTTCTTTGATTCTTGAGAAAATCGTTTCACTGATAAACCATCTTAAGCGTGAGTGTGCATAATATCAAGCCTCAATGTGCAACAGAAAAAATTTGAGAAGTTATTTAGTGGAGAGGCTTATTGCCGCTTGCAGTATGACTAAGAAAACCCATAAGAATTAGCATTAATCATAATACGTACGCTTATAACGTAACACCATCATTTTTCTTTTGCTTTTTTATGAACACACTTTCTATTGAGCAGTAAAAAAATCAAGTTTTTTGGTTAGCTATGCACGGAATAAAGTATATACGCTCAACCAACGCTCTCAAATTGTTTAGAACGATCAATCAACATACAGAAACAGTGTAAGGTTAAGTTCATAAAGCAGTAGTTCTTAACTATAATTGAGAACCTAAATAGTCAGTGTAAATAAACGACAATTCGACCATTAGGTTCTCAAGTTTAACTAAGAATCACTGTTATAAACTAAACTTTACTGTTCTTGCATGTTGATTAATCGTGTATATTTATTTTACACTCTGACATTCGAAATGCTCAAAAACTGTAACAATCTTTCAACGTGCCAAGTAGGTAAACCATGGCGGTTCTAGCACCCCCCAGCTCCCCCTGAGGTGGTGGTGGGGGGATAGGCTCTAGCTATAGTTGGACTGTGGGTGGAGGAGAGGCGGTGGTGGGGGGAGAGGCTGATCGGGCGGTGGGAGGAGAAGCACGGGCGGTATAGGAGAGGTAGTGGGGGCGGTGGGTGGTGAGGACTACTCGGGCGGTAACGTCAGGGGAAGGGGCCTCTTCCGGATGCTGTGACATCAGATGGTACTGACGGCTCACTTCCTTTCCGACCGCGAATCGAGCTCCAACGTCATCAGGATGGGTCCGAAAGGTGTAGGTGACAAGCCCAATGTACAGCGCAAGAGGAAGATGATCAAGCATGAACGTGTATTTCTTATCAGCGGATATTTTTTTAGTTTCTTCTTCCACTCATTGTTTAGGAGTCTCAGCGTAATCGTTGTTTTTTTTTTGTTCTTCTTAAGAGCGGGCGTATCGAGTTGTTGGAGAGGAAATTTCATTGGGAAAAGCGGACCGCGTATCCCGTTTAGCTGCGACCAACGTTGGCTTACTCGACGCAGTACCTTGCCAAGAAATTCAGCCAGCTCATGGATTCAAGTTTGAGATTTTTAGGATAGTATGTAAATGGGTTTCAATAATAACAAAACTTTTAATTCAATACATATATGTATATTTTTGGTAGCTTCAAAAAATATACACAAGAATTTCATGGTTATCGATTTTTTTTTTTCAATATATCATATCTATCTTTATTTGGATAAGAGCGAATATTTTCGGAATAATAATTTCCTTTCACTTTTGGTTGAGATGCCTCAACGTGCTTTTTTATAAGAGGTTTTCAGCTATTTTTACCTTTTTCCTTCTCCTCTTTACTGAGGCTCTCAGATTTTGGTTTGCTAAAGATCGGACTCATGTTGTTGATGTTGACTGCTCAATCGTCACAGGATAACTGAAGCAATACGCAAATTCTCATCAGCTTATAAGACGGCGCAAATTTTTTTGTATTACCACACGGCAACATGTACTTCAATTTTTGTATCTTAAATTTTGTGCTTACTTTATTATTTTTTTTTGCCTACACACGGTCATCGTTTTTGATACCAACATTAGTATTAGTTTCCAAGTAACTATCAGTATCAGTATCATTAGTATTAATTCTATCAACAGTATCCTAACTGGGAAGCATTTTAGAAATTTTCTTCTTATAACTATGAGGCGCGTTTAAAAAACATTCTGAGTCTGGTTCAATGCTACTTTCCACCAAAAAGCAAAGCCACAATTTTATTTGATGAGCTTTACTAAGTGCGCAATTTTTCTTTCGACGTAGACTTTTTTGTACATCATGAGTACCACACATTAACGTCTTTGTTGAATATCCCATATGAAGAATGTGACGCGATGGCACCATATACTGCTGAATGTTAATCACAGTACACCCTATGGTCGATTCCAAATAAGTGGCTGTATTATCTTCATAAATGTAAATTCGATGTGCATTTTTGTGTACAAATGTTGCTGTAACTTTCTAATGGAGCAATCGTCCTCGAATCAGCGAAGTCCATGCACTCGCTTCGACTGAAAGTCGTTGTTTTGGCGCACATCCATAGGTAAGGTGGAAGAATTGCACGGGGGCCGCACAATCTAATGACTGATTGCTGGTCTCATAAGCGACACTACAGCCACTTCTTTTGGTAACTGTCGAGAAGCGTCGAGAAAACCCTCAATTTCAGAAACATAATTCTTGTAAAAATCCATTTTTATTTCGTAGCTCAAAAGCGTCGTACTAACTGCGATATAAACGCGTATCCGTCACGTTTGATGCTGCGTGATGAACTAAGCAGCACTCTGCACCGAAATTAGTTTATATACACGTTAGTGTAGGCACTGCGCAAGTGTGTGTTTTATCAGAATGAATCATCGGTTCTTAATATTTTAATCTTAAACTAGTTTTGAGGGAAAGGCTACATAAATAATAACAACAATATAATTCAATACATTTATTTATGACATAATTTCAAAAAAAATACAGTTTCATTGAGTTTTTTTATTATACATCTTCTTCAGAATCAGTAACATCATCCCATTCCATATGAAAGTAGAATTTTTTCATTCGTTTGACATTGTGGGTGGCACACATAGATCTATACGCACCATTATGGTGAGGACATGCAGTAGCTAATGTTGGGAGTTCAAACTCTGGATAATCAACCATATCATTAACTTGAAAATTAAACCTTTCGAGCCACCTTTTCTTCACTTCTCCAATCACAAAAATCTTCTTAGCATCTTTGAGATTCTCCCGAAGAACATNGGCTACATAAATAATAACAACAATATAATTCAATACATTTATTTATGACATAATTTAAAAAAAAAAACAGTTTCGTTAAGTTATTTATTATACGTTTTTTCCAGAATCAGTGACATCTTCCCATTCCATATGAAAGTAGAATTTTTTCATTCGTTTAACATTGTGGGTGGCACACATAGATCTATACGCACTATTATGGTGAGGACATACAGTAGCTAATGTTGGGAGTTCAAACTCTGGATAATCAACCATATCATTAACTTGAAAATTAAACCTTTCGAGCCACCTTTTCTTCACTTCTCCAATCACAAAAATCTTCTTAGCATCTTTAAGATTCTCCCGAAGAACATTACCAATTTCTGTGTAGTCGATAACACTTGATTGCCAATCTTATCCGTGATAGGATAGCCCAAGTCATAAATTTTCAGGTTTGCATTTATCATTAAGCTTGCGCCAAGGGAATGGCAGCTTGAAAAGAAATAATTGAGGCTCATCATTTTCATGGAGTTGAAGAATCGCCAACTCTTTAAGCACATAATCGTTGCCAGGCTTCTTAAAGCCCTGCATTTCTACCATGTACTCCATCATAATAAAGACTGACTTCACTGCTAGTATTTATTTTTAAAAATTTTACATACATGCTTAAGCAAGTTTTCTCACGTCACCACTAATGGGATTGTACTCTACGATGCGATCGTGTAGAATGAGACAGTAAGCAGATAAATTTTCCGGGAAATTCTCTCGTGCTTTAAACTCCAAGCGCACGTGCACTGGCGCACTTTTCAAAGCTTTATTCTGCTTAGAGCAGTCAATTACAATAAGAGGCATGTGTGTGATAAAATCTTTTTTATTCAGCATAGGTTCTGGTTCTTTCCCGTAATAGGCGGCTTGAAAAATTTTATACATATCATATAATGTTAAAAACTGGCGTTATTAGCTAGTTTTGTTTTCTGAAAAGATTTATCATCTCCAGTTGTTATACGTCCAGAATTACGTAGGAAACTTTGAGAGGGTAAAAGACATAAATCTTAATGTTAAATTAAGATACGAATTTCATCACTGCTATTAAATGCTGATGCAATGTGGGATCAATGTGCATGAATTTCGTAGTGTGCAACCGACTCATCAAACACGACACCTGACTGAATCCCAAAAATCTCTTCCATCACGACTTTTTCTCGTTCGCAGGCAGCAAAAAAAAGCACAAGTTATTTACCACCAAGAGCTCTTACTTTTAGGCCTAAGTTTTTTAAGAACCGCACGTTGTGACGTGTTAACGCTTTGGGCGTTCGTCGACGACTGATCCATCTCATCCATTTTGGTTTATTCTTATAGCTTCGTCCAATTTTGTTGTCTCGTGGATGACTATTCGTCCTCACTCTCGTTAATTTGTTTTCATAGCCTCGTTCAACTTTACTATTGTTGTACACTATGCCCATTTCAGTTGAGTTGTTTCAAGTGTAGTCTTGTATTTATAACTTCTCCACGAAAATTAATCAAGTTACCTTCCTGATCAACAATGCGTACTTGAAGATGATCTATAATTTTAACAGCAAAGGGTAAATAAATGATTTGCGATGGAACTTCGACAATCTTGTATCCCGGTGGTACAGCAGGGAAAAACTCGTGGATGGTATGAACTTTTTCTCCGTTTACATAGGCTCCGCTAGTGATATTACACTCAACTCTCAATGTGTTAACCTTGAGAATAGCAACAGGTAAATCTGAGATGTGAGTACTGGTATCTCTAAGAATTCGTTTAGTAAAGCCTAAAAGACAGCCTATAGAATTTTTTGGCCTGAAGTCAATAGTATGACTACACGTCACTGCGAAGAGTATTATTGTTTGGTTTGATGCTAATAGCTATATCGTCGGGTTGTAACACGTCGATCAGAAATGACTCAATATCTTGAATTTCGTAGTTGCGAGTTGGAAAAACACCCACTTGATCGCCTACGTAAAACTTATTGTTACCTTCGTCAATATTTGGAATTGAATTGAAAGTTAGGAGTTCTACTAGACCAATAACGTAGTTATGTGCTGGTGACAACTCGATAGGTGGAAAATATTGTGCTTCAAGAATAGATGATGTTCCTGATAAACTTAATGTCAATGATTCTTCCATGACGGTTTGTCAATGACTAACGTTACTTGAGTATTGGGATACATTTATATTGGCTGATAATAGAGTTTTTTACGAAGAAAGCTTAAGCAAAGATGGCTGCAGTTGTATGTACCAAAATCTTGGAACCTTTCATAATTATATTTGACACATCTAACACCAAGATATAGCAGTCGATCAATCGGTGGCTGTAGGTCACCAAAACTGTCGAAATACGTCACGTTATTATCTCGCTTTTCATAGGCAACCCAGTGAGTACCAGGACCATCCTTATTATCGAGATTGACTATTGCTGATTCGAAAAACGTGGGCCATCGGCTGGCGAAGCATTTCGCATGAAAACTCCACGGAAATGCGGTATTTTCAAAATTTTTGCATACTTGATGAGGTCATAGTCTGTGAGAGCTCGGTAAGGCAGTTTAACGTAGAAACTTTTTTTTTCCATCTTTTAAGCCTTTTCCAAGCCTTAAATGTACACCTAAGCCGTTCTTATGTGGTTTTAAAAACAGCCTCTTTCCAAGTAAGAGTACTTTTATTTCTTTATTATGCCTCTCACTCTTCTCTAGCTGTTTTCAAGCAACTTTAGCATCACTTGTAGCCTTGACAACTCCAGTTACACCATTAGTGATAGTGCCTATAGCACTTAGGCCAGCAAATGCAGGAATAAGGTATGGTAGGAATCCTCCAGTTTTCTGCGGGATAGGAAATACTCGAGGCATTACAATATTTTTCCTGCCACCAGCTTTTTCACAGCATCCTGCGCTCCTTTTAACGCCGAACTTATAGCTTTTCGAGCACTACGATTAGTAAACATGGACTTTGAAGCACTTCGAATCAAGCTTTTCAAAGTAGTTTTCTTCGGCTTCATTTTGTTCTTACTCACTTCACTAGAATTCGTACTAGGGAATGCTCCCATGCCGAGTTTGGATTTTAATTTCATGGCACTGGTAATAGTAAAAGCAGCAGCTTTTTCCCCTAAACTATCGTCTGTGGCTTTGAATCTTTGCCACGCCTTTTCAGCGAGAATTTTGTCAACGGTGTTTCTCGCTGTAATATTTTTTCGATCCTGAGAATAGGCTATATCGTGTTGCTTGCACGCCTGATCGAATGGATTTACACCCAGATCTCCGCGAGCTAATCTCTTGACTAGTTTAGTGCCCGGTCCACAATATTAATATCCTGGTACGTGCAGCTCTATAGGCAGTTTATTGATAAGTGTGTTTATAATTCCACAGCCTTTGCGATGATGAATGATCATTACTTTTAGAGTGCTTAACGATGAATGAGCTCGAAAATATATGTAGAGCACTATTTATAGTTTCATATTTCAGCATGTAGTCATCACGAGCTCCGGGGAACAGAATATTTAACTTCCTGCCATAAATTTTAACAAACTGATAAGCAAGATTAGAAAATTCGATGACAGATGAGTTTCAAAATATAAAGGCAAACCATTTACAGTATCATGTTTCAGTTTCAGTTGAGTCAGCATACAGTAAACATGAGCTTCGTAGATCAGTATATAAAACTTTCTGTCGTGAATTTCGACGGAATCGTTAAGCAAGATAAGAAAATCCAACGCCATGGTGATTTGCTACCATATACGATAAGAACTGTTCTTTGTGGTCCGTCAAACGGTGGAAAAACAAATAGCTTGCTGGCTTTAATTACTCACCCTAACGGATTGAGATTTGAGAATAATTATCTATACTCAAAGTCGCTGAATCAGCCAAAGTATAAGTTTCTAGAACAACTGTTGGAGCCCATAGATGGTGTAAAGTATTTTTTATACAGCGATCATGAATCAGTCATAACTCCGGATAAGGCACTACCCAACTCCATAATAATATTTGACGACATTGCCTAATGTAAAAGCCTTTTTCTGCATGGGACGTCACAAAAGCGTTGACTTTTCTATCTATGCCAATCCTATGCTCAAGTTCAAAAGCACTTAGTCAGAGATAATTTAAACCTTTTAGTAATATTTCGACAAGATGACATGAATTTGAAGCACATCTATAATGATCATGTTAATACTGATATGACGTACAATGAATTCAAAAAATTATGTGTAAACTGTTGGAGAGTTGGAAAACATGGATTTGTCGTAATAGACAAGGAAAGAGATGTTGATAATGGTAGATAAAGGAGAGGATTTGATTCTTTTGCTATAAATATCACTCCTGCTTATTAAGTGTGTATTAGTCTCTTGTTAACTGTCAAGCGATCAACATGGACACTTTTTGTGAGGAAAAAGACGTTCTTCGGCAAGTTGAAAGAGCTAGAGAGGCTGTTCGACGTAAGCATTGATTGTTAAAGTCAGGAAGAGAAAATTATGAAAAGCAGATTGGAGAAACTTTCAAGCCTACTACTGATCCACTTCTTAAAATTATCGATGACACAAACAAAGTCAAAAACGTGTCATTTCGCTCTGAATCTTTACTTAAAAAAAACTTCAAGCCTTTTAAGTCAAACATTAATAATACCGTCGCATCAATGTTCCAATCAGCTAATAGTAACAGTGATGATGAAGAAGATACTTTTTTCGTCGAATGATACTATCAAAGACTATGATACCATTGTTGAAAAAAGTGACGATGATGATTCAGCGCATGACATCGATAAAAATGAATCTATGAATCCATACTTACAAATACTTGATAGAAAGGAGTCAGAACTGGATCGAATTTATGGAATAAGAAAGGAAAAAAATGGACCGAGCCACTGCGCGCTCTAAATAAATAAATACAGTTAAGGAGATTGTAGCACATATATCTAGTATAACTCCAGAAGACAGTTGAGAGAGATGGAAGCAGTAGTGGAAGAGCTTCATAAACCTGCGAGACGCAACTACCTTTGCCGAAAGTTTGATATTCGAGGCTTGGATGAAACATGGCAAGCTGATCTTGTGGAGATGATATCTTATGCTCATGAAAATAAAGGTTATAGGTATTTGCTAACAGTTATAGATGTATTCTCCAAGTATGCATGGGCTGTGCCCGTAAAGAATAAAACCTGTAAAGATGTGACTGCAGCTATAAAGTCGATATTAACAGAGGGAAGAGTTCCAACTAATTTGCAAACAGATCATGGCAAAGAGTTTTACAATGTGAATTTTCAAAGTCTCATGCAAAATTACAAAATTAACTTGTACTTGACCTATAGTAACCTTAAAGCGTCTATATATGAGCGATTCAATCGTACACTAAAGCATGATATGTGGAAAAATTTCAGCTTGTGTGGCAGATATAAGTGGATTGAGATCTTACCTAAGTTACTGACGGCCTATAATAATCGGAAACATCGGACAATAGCGATGAAACCAAAGGATGTGTCAGCTGCTACTGAAAATGAAATTTTGAAAAAAATTTCATCAAGAACAATGGGGATGAGAAAACAACCGAAATTTAAAGTGGGAGATTAAGTGCAAATAAGAAATGCTAAGCAAGTATTTGAAAAAGGATACACCCCTAACTGGTCGACTAAGGTATTCGCTATAGCACGAGTAGCTCTAACCAATCCACCAACTTACCATTTGAAAGATTACCAAAATCAGCCGATTTCTGGAGGCTTCTACGAGCAGAAACTGCAGAAAACCAAGTATCCTCATCCTTATGTTGTTGAAAAAACTCTTAGTCGAACAGGAAATCAAATATTCGTCAAGTGGTTGGGCTTTGATAATATCCATAACAGTTGGATTGATAATAACAAAGAATTAAAGTGATGTGTACTTTAAAAAATTATTGAAATTCAGAAGTTGTAAAAAAATTTGTATAAAACTTGTTGTGGTCTTTCAATGTTATTAATTATGTGAGGAAATCAAATATTCGTCAAGTGGTTGGGCTTTGACAATACTCATAACAGTTGGATTGATAATAACATAGAATAAAAGTTATGTGTACTTTAACATGTAATAGATTGTATTATTTACTTTTTCCCACGTTAAACTAGTTTTACAAAAATAACTTTCTTTTTCTTGTATTTGTATAATTAAACATTTATTGGTTAAAAAATTCAACACTATCACCATTGTAGCGAACTGACAGCTTCTTTCTATCAATAGATTCCAACAAACTATTAAATGATAGTTCGTTACTCACAAGATACTCAGATACATGATTAGGTAAAAATATTTGGAAGTGGTTGTCTAGTTCAGCGATAGCCTTCGTACCGAATTTAGTGTTAGCTTTTCTCAGCTTCGACACTACATGACTTTGCCCCTTGACCATTTTGTTAATCTTCTTTGTTGGAAGGAATCTTCCACAGGCCAGTCAATTGAGTGCTGCTAAATCAGCCATCTGAAATATAAGAAAATTATATGAGTTTTATAAATAGTAAAAAAAAATATTTATGAATAAGAAAACACGTTACAAACCTTAATTTCTGAGCTTTGCTGTTCCAAACAGATCTGCTTATCTCTGTAGACATTTTTCAACTACAAACTTGTTCTTTTGAGAGCTTGTTGTTGACCTGAGCTGCTTGTATTAGATGATGGAGCGGTCGATACTTTTATCTGCTCACTACAGCTCTGACTGAGCTCTGCTGGTTGATGTTGCCGATGATATAGGGACTCTCCCACTACTGGAGAAATTTCCCCCTCTACATTGGCTGCTGGTCTGCTATGATTTTCTACACACTCTCTAGCTCTTTGGTCTTTTATTATTTTAATCCTATAATGGGCCCAAGGTAGCGTATCTGTAGTGTTTGATAAAATATATCGTTTATCATCTTGGGAACTAAGAGCAATTTTATTTTGCCTCTTAGTATAGAGCTTATAATGATGTAATCTTATATTAATTTGCCCTCGATTAATGTTTACAATTTGGTCACGTAGGCACTCAATATAGTCGTTGAAATCAATAGTTGCTTTTACGACGTTACTCTTAACACCCTTTGTTTTTTTAATCACATTTTCATTTTCAAGAAGAATACTATTCATCTTACTTCTGAGCTCAACAAATTGCAATATAATATTTCCATTGCACTCATCTTTCATGAGTCCAACAATTTTTTTATTTTTTAACGGCATCATAAATTTATTATTTTCTGGATAATCTGATGTGTCAAATTCATTAATATCCAATTTCATCATTTTATAAATATCATGGTTTGTTAAGAGTTTACAATCATTTTTGAGTTTGGAGAGCATATAATCGTAGTGAAAACGATACACAAGTGTCTTCGATAAATCTAAGACACTAAGCCCAATGTATATTGGCGTTTTCATCATCACTTCTGCACGTTGCAGCTGTATGGCTACAAAATTCTCATCAAAAATATCACAGCTGTGAAAATTTGGCTTTGCAATGTACGATGCCGCACCATATCGTCCATTCCAATGGTTGAGAAGTTTGACATCGATACGCTTTCTCTCATTTTCCATCGTTTTTTCAAAAATAGCATTATTTTCATCATTTTTAATAGACTTTTCACATATGTGACATTTATCAGCATTGAAAAAATCAAAGTCCTCTTCTTTAGTTAATGATATCATTGGCACTGGATTGTTGTACATTATGTGTAAATCTAAGGCAAGATCTTGCATTTCTTTCACAAACCAGGTAGCTGGATTCTCACTGCTTTCAGTTTTTTTTCTGTAGAAAACATATCGCGATTTCGCGTTATCAAAACTGCACTTTACATAATATCCAACACTTAATGCTTCACGGTGTTGTATTTCTCGCTCACAATTATGCACATGTTATAATAAACACTCAAAGTCTGCGTATACTATAAATGGTACACGATTTTTATTTATGTGATTTTCAAATTTTGAAATTTTATTATCACACCTTGGCAAGCTTATTTTACACTTATTCACTTCAACGCACTCTACCGTATGTGTTTTTAACATTTCATCAGTTGTAAAGTAATAAAGACAGCGGTCGCAAATATATATTTAATGTTGATGTTTTAAAAGAACTTCGTACCAACCTAGATAAGTCTTTAATATATACGTAGTAGTATTTTATATCATTATCAGCACTATTATCACAATCTTGGATTCCTTCTAAATATTCTTCCCTATCTTCTTCTACCTTATCTTCGTCCATTGCCTCAGCATTAAAAAAACCTTCTATATCTTCTTCTACCTCATCTTCATCCATTGCCTCAGCATGACCCGGGTGGGGTTTTCGCTAGTCTTTCCATACCGGGCGCTTCCCTGGGTGGCGGATAGGGGCATCCTCTTAAAATATGAGGTGACGATGGGCAGCGGGGGTGGCTCTCTGTGGTGGTGGTCGGAGGCGTGGATCGGGAGGCATGTGTGGCGTTGGCGTGTGTATCTGCGGCGGTGTAGACGGGGGACTAGTGCCCCATGTCTCCATCGGTGTGGATGCATGGGCCCGCTCTGCTTGTGCTCCTTGTTCTTCGCTTTTTGCTGCTTCCGTGGGTGGCACTCCATTGCTTGATGCGGGCCAAAAAAAACTAGCACCCGTCGTGTATAGAAGTAAGCGGCGGTTAAAACATACTTCTCAGATACATGCATCACACTCTCACTAAACAAACACAGGGACACTTACGGATTGTCCTGGGTTGCGTGTGGCGGGTCCTTTTCCGGGCTTGCATTGGAAGCCTAGCGACGGGTGAAGCCGGATGATGAGGCCTGGGTAAGTCTGGGTAACCACATCTGATATGGCTGTACACCTTATGAACAAAAAAGACGTGGTGGGCCGACTAATCTAGGCTTACGACCACTGAGGAGGCTATATGGTGGCACCCTAGTGCCTTACGCTAGCCCATTTTGTTGGGTTGTCTGCGCAGTCGTGGGACTGTACACCTGCCGCTCGTCTCCCTGGGATGACCGTTGTGTACCAACATAAACATACATCACACACGAACACCATTCTTACACATGTTACTCAACGCCAGGGCAGTCTCCGCGGGTGAGACTGAGGGAAAGTGGCAACTCCCAAAAGTGGCCCGAGCAAGTAGCGGTTCTCTCTGGTAACAAAGAGGGCTGCTGACTTGGTTTTAACCCTTTCCAAATACTTATTTCTAGAAAAAAAGGGTAGTGCTGGCCTTCGCGGGTCAGTACAACACTCAAAAAGATGCCAAAATGAAAAACGTCGATAAAAAACTAGTACCCCAGGCGGTAGCCTCTCTGAGGGAATCCGCAGGCAGTTCCGATCCAGTGAAAGCCCGGGTGACTGTCGCAGGCCCCACGGATTCTGAGGAATGAGGGGGGGGGGCACAAAGACTTGTCTCATGGCCAACAGGAACTGCGAAATGTTCCATGGCCTTTTTTTACAGACAAAGGACGAAGAGGAAGCCTGTCGAGTATATGCACTAACGACACCGAGGACAGCAACGTGTCAGTATTTAGCAACTAGACCCGGGAGAAGCTTACCTCTTTAGAAGAAAGTGTCGCTATGCTCAGAGTAAAGCGACAGCAAGTTGCTGATAAAGTCTAATCAGCAACGAAAGACATTACACAGACGCTACAAATAATTAACGATAAGTACGGCAACACAGCGAACGCTGTTAAAAATAAGCTCAAATCCACACTTAAGCATCTTCAAGAGGCAAAGGTGCTGACAAAAGGCTGTCTTACTGAAGAAGATGTGTATACCAACGCTTGGAAGTCGTCATTTGAATCCCTGCAGAGGAGGGAGCAAAGGCGAGATAATTGTCGACGGCATGTACAGAAAAGAACCCTGAATACTGCCCTAAAAGAAATAGAACAAAGTAAAAGAAACAGGAGCCCATCGGACAGCCCTGAGAAACGCCAGTAGACTATGTCTTCAAAGAAAAAGAAAATAGGCAGTGGCAAACAAGGAGAAATTCCCCTGAATGACAAAACAAGCCAGAAGAAAAAAGTGGACGCCACAACAACAGTAGTTGTGAAGATGGCTGAAGGACAGACTTTTGCAACGGTGCTGAAGACGATGAAGGCGAACTTTGACCCCGATAAGGCTAACGTGGCAGTCCAAAGTGTTGTCACTACAAAAAAAGGAGACATACTTATTAAGGCCAAAGGTGTAGAGAATGCTACTGCATTCTCACAGAAAATTGAAAAGTCGGTAGCAGGACTCGGGACTGTCAAAATGAGCAACAGAAAAGTGACATTAGAGGTCCGAGACCTGGATGCCATTGTAGAGGAAGATGAGGTCAAAGAGGCTTTTACTAGGACTTTTGGACATCAGAGCCAGGAACCAGAAGTAGCTCTCTTAAAGCCAAATGCCAGAGGACAGAGGCTGGCTTTAATAAAGGTGGACGAAGCATCTGCCAGACAAGTAGAAAAGGAAGGAGGGTTACGAGTTGGCTTTGTAAGCTGCCGAATTCGAAGAATTAAAGTAACGAGATGTTGCAAATGCCTGGGATATGAACACGCCTTAGGCAACTGTAAGAACGAAAACAGATCCAAGCTTTGCTTTCAGTATGGAAGCTTAAACCACCGAAAGAAAGAGTGTCCAGGCCCAGCACGGTGCTTCCTTTGTCCAACAACGGAAAACAAGCACGAAGCAGGCAGCGGGAGCTGCCCTCTATTTAGAAGAGCCCTAAAAGAGGCCAGGGATAAGGCCCAAGTAGAGTCAAAATAAGGCAAAAAGGCCTTGAGTCGAAAGACAGGCTAATGTGGACCCACGCTGCGCTAGGTACTTTTTACCTATCAGCAAGGGAAAGCATTAAGCTAATAGTGGTGCTGGCTAAGTAGGCGGCCTACTATGAAGCGCTAGACAAGGTGCTGGTCCTCAGGGACCCCGAGTCCTTTTCAGGACTCAAGAGCATCAGCACCTTTAGCAAATGGTGGCGAATTAGCTCGTTAATGCTGTGAGACGCGATGGTCTCCCTAGTGGCTCCACCCTGAAGTAATGCAAACGCGGTTTCGGGGTGGATAGTCACGCGGCATGGGGGGGGGGGTTTTAGTGGGTATGGGTGATCTAATAAAAAAAATCTACCGAGTCCCACACTATTGCTGTCCTTGCGGTGTGCCTCAATGCATTTCTCCTCCATCCATAAAAAAAAAAAAAAAAAAAAAAATTGCCTCAGCACGAACGAATTCATCACGTTCTCCGTCAATATTTTTTTGTTTTTTTGATTTTCCCTCACTATACGTATCAATATAATAATTTTGTATAAGCAGCAAATTAATATGTATATCCTTTTTTTCTGCTGTCAAGTGAAGGGGTAAAGTTTTAAAACTATTTTTACTTTTCTTAAAAAAATACACATTAATGGACACATCATTCTGTTTTTCAAATTCTGTAACTTGCTTAGGCTGCACTGGAAAGGTGATCCCCTCGAAACTATAATTGTTTTCGTATTGAGTATAATTTGACACTCGTTGTGCATTTTTATTTACTGGATATAAAGCTGACAAAATGGCCCATTTGAAGCATTGCTGATCTGCGTTTTGTACATTCATGCAAGCTTTTTTTTTCTCGATAGTAGTAGGGACTTCTAAGTAAAAACTACCACTCATTGCATTGTCTTTATTTACATTTACTACTTAATTTAAAATTGAGCGTAAAGTCCATCCAGAATCCCGCTCCTGAAACTCTTCTATATCTGTAGAAATAGGCTTCTGGACATTCGTTTTAAACCATTCATGTAGGTCTGTCGTATCAAAAATGGAATCAGATTTAGTATTAAAATATTCAACTTCAACAGTCTCTGTATCATTTTTTACGGTCAAAAACTCTGCTGCTAATACTGTATTAATTTTTGAAGCATTTTGCTCGTCGAGAACTTGTCGCACTTTTAAAATAAAATTTTTTTTCGCAGACTTAGGAAATTTTATTATATCTAAATGCCCACTATTTGCTATAACAGCCGTTTTTATGCGATTTTTAAAAGCACTACACAAAATTATAATCATCTTGATTGTCTAATTTTTCGTCGAGCCCTGACCCTTGCACTTCTAGAATTTTATAAAATGCTGCTAAAAACGTTGATACAAGACACTCAATATTTAACAACTTATTTTCCACTGGTGATGACAATTTTACAGACAGCTTATAGTCGGAAATACTTTTAAGCTCTATTTCACTGTTATCAATGAAATCCCGTATCTCGGTCATATTATCACTATGCAGCAAGCGTTGATATTCTATTCGCGCTATTTCACAGAAAATCAAGTAACGCTTCACGGCGTTGGCAATAGCAAAATTCTCGCGGAGTTGCTCCATTATACTTACAGCTCGCGTTAACGTACTCAAATGAATGACACGCTGCTTGAACTTTTCTTTTACACTGATTTGCCTCTGCGAAAGCGATACGAGTGATGACTAGCGGTGACTAGCAGTTGTATATAAAGAGATGACACATCGATAGAGGGGTTAGTTAACTAATAATCGTCACAACGTTAAGATGACAAGGTACGTGGTTGATGTTCAATGCTTTAAAACCATGCACAACGAATTTATTTTTAAAGAGGTCGCTATTATACTTCTACAAGAAAATGCTACACCGTCAGTTTTTGTCTTTAAGCCCCCATATTCTTGGGCACAGCTCTTACCTAAGAACAAATGTGAAAATCGATGGTTGGAGTTTAATGACCACGGTCTTCGTTGGAGCTCAGGAGAAGTTCCCTACGAGGATCTAGCTACGACCTTCCGAACCATTATTAAAGAAGAAGATGTTATTTATGTAAAAGGTCTTGAATCGAATGGTTACGCCATGTGCTATTTAATAGGTACATTACTCACAGCATTATTTATACGCTTTACTAAATATTTGCACAATATAATTATTTTTATAGGTACATTTATGATGTTAGGCAATGTCCAGCTTTAAAAAAAATTAGTATGGATGATATCGAATGCATGAATCACCAATTTAATTCAGCTTATTGTGCTGTGAAGAATGCTACAGCTTTAAAAAAATGGATTTTAAAAGAGCAACAACGACAAAACGATATTTTTTACTCAATGTACACCTGATACACAATACTTATGCAATAAATTAGTTCTTCATGAATCTATGTCGATTTTTTTCATTTACGCCTCTTTATTACTGCGCCGATTAAATTTACTTTATTGTATTAACTGACTCTATTCGTTGGCGAGGTACTGCGGTGAAGAGGAGTAAGCCAAGCAATGTTGGGATACGCTTTCGGTTATGAAATGGTATACATGTTCTCTCTGGCAACTTACATCACTCGATACGCCCACTCTCGAGAAAAAAAATATGACGCTGGTACATTATACGGCTAAACAAGAAGCAAAGAGTTATCGGCCACGGCTAACACATACGTGTACCCTAGCATGACTCGTTGCGCCCGCTCTTGCTAAAAAAAAAATATTACACTGGTACATTATACGCCTAAATAAGAAGCGAAAAGTCATCAGCCACGGCTAGGACATCCGTGTAGATAAGAAATAATAGTTTTATTACTTGACAAGGTACTGCGTCGAGTAAGCCAACGTTGGTAGCAGTTAAACGGGATACGCGATCCGCTTTTCCCAATGAAATTTTCTCTCCATAAACTCGATACGCCCGCTCTTGAGAAGAACAAAAAAAAAAACGATTACGCTGAGACTCCTAGACAATGAGTGGAAGAAGAAAATAAAAAAAACATCCGCTGATAAGAAATACACGTTCATGCTTGATCATCTTCCTCTCGTGCTGTACGTTGGGCTTGTCACCTACACCTTTCGGACCCATCCTGATGACGTCGGAGCTCGATTCACGGTCGGAAAGGAAGGGAGCCATCAGCACCATCTGACGTCACAGCATCCGGAAGAGGCCCCTTCCCCTGACGTTACCGCCCGAGTAGTCCTCACCACCCACCGCCCCCACTATCTCTCCTATACCACCCGTGCCTCTCCTACCACCGCCCGATCAGCCTCTCCCCCCACCACCACCTCTCCTCCACCCACAGCCCAACTATAGCTAGAGCCTCTCTCCTCACCACCACCTCAGGGGGGAGCTGGGGGGTGCCAGAACCGCCATGGTTTACCTACTGTGCCAACATCTGGCCGTGCAGAGCTGGAGATTTGGCAAGCTCAGCACGGAAGACACGAGAGAAAAGAACTTCGAGCCAGTGAAGGGCTAATGTAGTCAGGGCTCTAGAGCTATGGAGAATGGTGATCTTTTATAACAATATGAAATTAGCCCTTAAAATTAGTACAAAAATACTTCGAACAACGTCCTAAGGTCTCGATTTACAGCAGGATGCGCTTTATTGTTAATTACAACAAAATAATTTTAAAATCGGCTTTTTTTGTTTTTATGGAATGTCTAAATCTGTTGCTTTAATGTTACACACAAATATTGTTAATCTGACGATGTTACGTAAGAGTTAACCAAAAAAAATTTAAGTAATACTTTTATGATTTTTGTAATAGACGAAAAATGCAAAAATACTTAAATGCGTGAAAATACACATTGCAATAGTGTACATTCAATGAAAATGAAATGTTACATACATCAGTATGCTTATTATTGAACTCGTTCAATCATGAAATTAAAAAACGCTAACCTACGGCAAATTTGTTGATTGAAAATTTTGATTGTCTATAAAAATTTGTCTTGTCTTCAGCACGTTACAGATATTTAAGTTTCCATGATTGGTGAGTAATAACAATATCTTTAATGATTACAAAACTTAATTGTTAAATACACGAAGAAAAAAGTTGTTACGAAAATAATTATAAAAGGCCACCACTTTTTGCTTTTTTTTCTCTGGTGCTCTTATTCCTGAGATTTAATTGCGATATACAATACGTAGAGTCGAAATAACATGACGTTAACTCCACGTTTCTTCAATGTACTTCGAGGCCATTGACGTCTTAAAATTAATTCAATTCTTCAACATCTTACAATACATTGCGTACAACAATAAAACCTCAGCAAGAATTTATGGTTTCATAAAACTTGTAGAAATATTAGAATACAGCACGCCAAGGACAGAATCTTAGGATACCCACAGCGAGAGGGTTCAGAGTCAGTGATTTAACCATGCCTTTTTCTAGTAGCTGTAATGGGGGACGTATGGTATAAAGCTCAATCCACAGGGCGCCAGGACCCACCAGTCCTGATTTATGGATGTATTGCATATCCGTGAACAGAACTGCGAATACGTGTGAGTGTATGTACCACGTATACACTATTTATTTGTTACCGATCGGTAACGTAATTATCGTGTTCATTGACAGTGTTGACACACACGTTTTCACATTTCTATTCACGGATATGCAATACATTCATAAATCAGGACTGGTGGGCCCTGACGCCTTTTGGATTGAGCTTTACACCATACATCCCCCATTAGCTAATTACAGAAAAGTGTAGTACTATGCTGTGACCAGAAAGATCATGGGATCCGCGCACTCATTAAAAATATTTTTACTTTTAATGATACATATTATAATAAGTAGTATCTTGATGCTCAAATAGTATTGATTTCAAATGTATGATGATTGAGTTTTTTCTACTTTTGAGTAATTCTATTTTTACCTTGCTAAAAAAATACGGCGTAGCATGGGAAAAATTTTATTATAATTATAATTCGTAAAAACGAAAATGGTTGTAGTAATGACTTGCAAAACATTTTTTTGTACAACCCACGAATAATTTGAATCATAACCACGTAACCTCTGCTTCAACCAATCACATAACGAATGGAAGGATTTATGTCATATAATTCGCCTTTTTTTATACATAGTCGGGCAGATTTAGCTTTGGCGTCCCAAAAACTGATACCAACAATTTAAGAAAATATTTTTTTTAGATCTTTGCGTTGGCATAAACGTATTAATTTTGTACAATTGTTGAGTTTCAGCACAGCTGGCTAAAAAAATGTCAAAATCTGTCAAAACTGGTTTTTAGCGTTTTACTAGAGAACTACGCGTCTGGCGGCAAAAAGTGTTTTGATACAAAAAAAAAACAAAAATAAAAAGTTTTGAAAGATCCCAATTGGTTCACTTGTGCGCGAATTGCAAAAAACCGTGTTTTTTGGCCATTTTGTCGAAATTCAGTAATTTGCGTTTAATATAATAATAAGAGCTAAGATTTAGACTAAAGGTAGGTATTGCAGCCCTCAACATCCTCAATAAAAATCCTCAGCTAGATTAGATTTAAAATTTTTTCACACCGCAGCGAAAACCAAAAAAGGGGCTTCCGAAAAACGGCTGTAAAAAAGTTTGAAGCTAACGCAGAGAAATTATTCGAACGCGATTTTATTTGTCTAAAGTTACTCTAGAATAAGTCAAAGTTTCATCAAGTACGAATGGGTGTTAGTACCGAAAATATCAATTACAAAAACGTTGAGTTTCTGACAGTGGCGTGACAGCGATGTGCCACCCATTCGGTCGCTATAAACCCAATTCCACTACAATCGGCTCGAAAATTTTTCAAACTCCTTGTCAGCGTCGCATTGAACGTAGGCAAACTATTATTAGGAAAGTTATTGCTACTAGGCAGTGCTACGAACGTTTTGTATGCAAATGTTTTTTTCCTAAAGTATTGAAGAGAGTTTCTCTACAAAACACATTTTTAGCCGACACACCGCCGTCAGAAATTCAATGTTTTTATAATTAACATTTTTGGTACTTGCACTCATCCGAACTTAATGAAACTTTGACGTACTGTAAAGCAACTTGATACGAATAAAATCGCGTTTTAAAAATGTCTCTACAGTAGCTACAAACTCTTTCATAGTAGTTTTTCGGAAGGACCTTTTTTTGGTTTTCGCTGCAGTGTGCAAAAAGTTTAAATCCAATCAAGCTAAAATTTGGTTTGGATGGTAAGAGCTGCAATACCTACCTTCAGTGCAAATTTTAGCTCTTAATATTACATCGAACGCGAGTTATTGAATTTCGAAAAACTGGTCAAAAAACACGGTTTTTTTGCAATTTGCGTAGAACCTAGTGAGCCCATTGGGATTTAACAAAACTCATTGTATTTGTTATTTTATTGCAATGTTTTAGTATTTTAGTATTTTAACACTTTTTGCTGTCAGACGCGTAGTTCTTCGATAAATCGCAAACAACCTGTATCAACAGATTTTGACAGCCACGCTGCAGCTCAACAGTGGTACAAAATTAATATGTTTGTACTGACGCAAAGATCTATGAAAAAAAAATTTGTAATTGTTGGTATCAGTTTTCCGTATTTGAGCCTCCCCATCGACTAATTCTGCCCAACTAATAGGATTAGACAAGGACATAGGAAAACTTACAAGCAGCAATCTGTAATGAGCTGCATATCACATAAATTATAGGCTACCAGACCTTTAGCGGGCTTCATTCTAAAATCTTTATGGTATTACTTTATGCTCATATATCTATATTTATGTGTGCATCTAGAGTAGGGCTACAGTAAAGCGGTTTCTGTCTCCAAATTCGAATATAATGCACAAACTTTTTGTGGGAGTCTAAGGAAATACTTCCATGCAATACAGTTTAAATTAGAATATTTGGATTCAGAATAAGTAGTTTTGAAATAAGAGCAATGGTACATTACTCACTTACTGAGGAAAAATAATATAAGTCCCAGATCTCAGATCACAGGCTTTTGACCAAGAATCTGATCTGAGACTTTCTTTGTTTCTTTTTCACGGGTTGTATTCGATTTTTTACTCATTCTGTGCTAAGAGATGGAATTTTTTCCACAAAGCGCAGTACGGTTAACATGTTTTATCACACGGCGTTAAAAGAAAAAACTTTATTTTTTTTTTGCGGGAAGAAAATTTCATATCTCAGCAAAAGATTGATTAAAAATCATACAACTCAAGGAAGGAAATAAGGAATTCCTCAGATCACATTTTTGGTCAAATGCCAGTGATTTGAACCCTCTTAATTTACCCTCCGTGTATGATTAATACACTATTAAAACACTGTTCGTAGTGTGTATGAAGACTACTTGCGCTACAATGACATGTTTTTACAACTTCAGCGTAGCATTTCTCAATAGACACTATGAAAAGTTAAAGAACACAATTATTCTATGCTACTGTTCTTAAACATTAATACAAACATTTTGCTTTGTTACAAGAAAATATATGAAGTTATTCTGGTGTATTTTCTTAAATTATCTAGCCTAGGCCCCTAGCCTCTAAGCGTGTCTTAAAAGTCGCTTGGTTGGAGTAACATAACTTGCATGTAGTACATGTAATACTAACTTTTGTCTTGGGTAATTCATACGTACTACATGCAAGTGACTTTTATGACATGAACCCTCCTCAACCAATCAAAAGGCTTCTTTAGCTCTATTTCGAATGGGTGATCAAACATGTTTAACACGCTTAGAGGATGAGGCCCCTGGCGTATCAGCTACGATGAAATTTTGACAAAAGCAATGTAAACTCGATCTAAAAAAAGAAGCATTTTAATTTACAAATAATTAAACCCACTTACATTGATTTAACACTGTATTTGTTTAAAGTTTCTAACCACAAATACTGCGATACATATGAGATTAGCATTAAATTTGTATTTAGATTCATAGTAATATTTTTAACAAAAACTTGAAGCACGTCACGCGACACCCATCATCATTTGGAACAAGTTCACAGTATTAAGTCTGTCTACGATAAAAAAAAATAAGTGGTGTAACCTCACATACCCGACAAAGTAGCAGAAGTTAACATGACGCTCAATTTGTGTATATCTTACCGTACAAATAGTACCATAAGGTTACTCCGATGAACTTGGTTTCAATCACACTGAGAAAAGTAGTATTAGAAAAAGTGTTACAACTATATTAAAAATTACTATATTTTATAGGAAAGCTAAGACATACTCACCTTATGGTAAAAATTACTATGCTACGTAATAAAACCAGATAATATGAAAATTTGCTATTCAACATAGTAATTTTTACTTTGTTCAGAAATAGTTTTCATAATAATGTAAGACAAGAAACACATATGCACCCGCACACACACACACGCGCACGCGTGTGTGTGTGTGTGCAGACTATAAATAACGATGTGTATGTACTTCAGAATATAGATAACCATGTGTTTTAAAAATAATTTCATTTAAAAAGAGATCTACAGTAACCAGGACTTAAACCTCTGTCGCTTGGCTTTTGAATTGAGCTCCGTAACCACTAGACTATGTTACAGTATGTCTGCTTAATGGTGGGATAGAACTAGGTTGTCGATTAGAAAAATTTCTTCTAACGCGAAAAGAATCTGGGTGGTAGTTAAGCTGTTTCAGAACAAATCTAAATAGTTTTAGACTTTAAATTGTGTCAGCTAACGGCCCAAAAAAATGGTAACAGTAGCCAAAATTGGTTTTTCGCATCTCGAAAAAAACTGGAGAGTCGGAAAAATAAGTTATCTTGATAAAAATATGCGCAATTTTAAAACGAAGAAAACAAGCTTTGGTGGGATGAAATCGGTCTAGCCGTTTTTTTGCAATATGCAAAAAAATGCAACTTTAGACCATTTTTTGAAAAAACCTATAATTCGCGTACCTTTAAATATTAAGACTTGGAAATAAAATTCAAGGTAGATCTTGTGTCCCTTAACATCCACACAAAATTTAAGGAGAATCGGTTGTAAGCTTTTTGCAGACCGCTGTAAGAAGTCAAAAATGGTCCCTCCGCAAAAAAGTTGGACGTGGCTGGTTTTTCAACATATTGCCATTTTTCAAACAGCATTGTATTTGTCGACAGTTACTCTACCGTCCAATTGTTACTTCTTCTACCAAAACGTCATTCCATTTGACATTTTGGAAGTATGCAAAAAATTGATGTCAAAAACCGGCTATTTTCCACATGAAATACCACATAATTCATAAAGTTACCAAGTCGTATACAATTTTCAAGGTTTTTGGGGTCACTGATTACGAAATTTATATCAAAAATACAAAAATCTACCCCCTTCATCTCTTAATGATATTTTTCTAGATTAGGAGAACCTTCTGTGGTTTTCTTCAACAGTTTTGCAGGAGTGTTATTTCCATCAGAACGTAAGGCCATTGATACTGCAGTTGTTAACGCATTGACACTATTTGAACTACGAAGAGATTCTGTTTTTCTTTTTTTTTACGATCAGAACTTTCACCAAATGACTGAGTTTCTTCCTCTTTTTGCGTTTTCTTCTTTTTCTATGATTTAATTATGATAATAATAAATGCGCATTGTATTGAAAGACTAAATTGAACTCACGTAGGTGGCTGTTAAATGTAAAATCTATTTCGGTATTTAACCAGTCTTGCTCTTTTACAAAAAATCGATGATTATTACGTTGTAATGCATTCCATTTTTCACTGTATCTGTTGTAAAATCTTGAGTTTAGTTTATCTTGAAGAGTTTTCCTTGTAGAACAATCGTTAGAAACATTAAATTCATCTATTAAATTCTGGATAATTCCAACTTTCTTTTCGGCAATTGATTTTTCAGTGGTCTTCATGTAAGCATAATGGAGTTCAGACCGTTTTATTTTATTCATCATTAAATTGTATACATACGCGCGGAAAATTTACAATGGACAAGACAATATTACTTTACTTATAACAATATTAGTATAGTAGATTATTGATAGATTTCTTTCTTTGCAGTATGCAACTGCATTTTACCTTTGCTAGTTCTTATCTAATCGAACAGAGCAAAATTCTAAGTTTCACGATTATACCTAGTAACGTGGTGTCAGTTTAAGTACGTGGTTGTTTAAAAAAAGGCAATTACTTTATCAAAAATTGAAAAGTGTTACTTATATTTGAAAAAACTTATGTTTCTGACTTATTTATCTATTTGAAGTAGAAATGTTCTCTTGATACTTTTCTGTAACATGCTTCTATCAAAAGATATTAAAAATTACAGTTGATGAAAAATGCCCAGTTTGGGGACTTCAAAAGTTAATAACTTTTTGTTGAAGCTTTTCGAAAAAATTACAAGAGACTTTTTCTTCTTAAAATATGCCAGATTCTTATAAAAAAAAAGTTTGAAACCAAAATTTCGATTTTTTTGAATATTTTTATGATTGTTTAACCAATAGCGCTTTAGAAAAATTGTACCACTCTTAACAAATTGTAAATAGTCAATTCAGATTCTGCGTAAAAAAATACACTAAAATAAACTCTAAACAAACCATTATTTCTCCGGTGCAGACTGGTTGTACACCAGAAAAGACCTAACCCTCAGACTATTGCGCTTACTTAAGATATGATTTTTTATCTTATTTAAAGAGGGGCTAGTATGGGCAAGATTTTTTAATGAATTTACAATCTAGGTATGTTAAGGTATATGAAATCGCTAGAGAGCCCATGAAAGCTCGAGAAAAACCTTTTCGATTTTCTACGTTTTCTTTAAATGTTTGCATAAATATACCATTTTTTAAAAATAAAATTAAATACTTAGAGATTTATTTACTTTCATAAGTCAATAAGAAAATTGACTCTTAATAACATATACAATAATATGAAAAAAAAAAAAAAATAATAAAAAATGAATGTTAGCTAAATCGAACCAAAAAATTGTACAATCAATTTAAGAAATAAAAATCACACAATAAATCAAAAAAATTCGGAAGAAACGAAATTCACCTACTTGGAAGCTGCGTATATTTAGGACCAAATTTTTTTGGGTTATGAATTCTACTGATTTATATGCTCTTGAGTATCAAAAGTAAACATCACAAAAAATGGTAAATTTGAAACTTGAAAAATTAAATTTTGGGCAGATTTTTGGCAATTTGCCCCACTGTGCGCCGTCACATCCACGGAAAATAGCTGGTTTTTGACATCAATTTTTTGCGTACTTGTCAAACAGAACGAAATTTTGGTAGGTTGTAGAGTAACTCTCGACGAGTACAATACCGTTTGAAAAATGGAAATATGGTAAAAAACCAGCCACGTCCAACGTTTTTAGCGGAGGGACCATTGTTTGCTTCTTGCAGCAGTTTGCAAAAAGTTTACAACCAATCTTCCTAAAACTTGGTGTGGATGTTAAGGAACATTAGATCTACCTTGTATTTAATTTTCAAGTCTTAATATTACAAGGAACGCAAGTTACAGATTTTTCAAAAAACGGTCCTAAGTGGTACTTTTTTGCAAATTGCGAAAAAACGGCTAGACTAATTTTATTCTACTGGAGCTCATTTTCTTCATCTTGAAATTGCGCTTTTTACTCACTGGTGTAACTTTTTTGTCCAACTTTCCAGTTTTTTTCTAGACGCGAAAAACCATTTTTGGCCACTGTTACTTTTTTTTTGGGCTGTTAGCTGACACAATTTAGAATCTAAAACTAATAAGATTTGTTTTGAAACAGCTTAACTACCACCCAGATTTTTTTTGTGTCAGACGCAATTTTTAAAAAATGATCATGCTTTTTTGCTAATTCTATCCGACTATAAGTATCGATAAAGTACAAGTGGGAACGTGTACAGTTTACGATACACATAATAAAGTTAAAAATCAAAGGGTTTCCTGTAAACCACAGTGTTAACTGTTAACCACAGATGATTAGTCGATTCAAAATTGATTATTTGTAGGTATCAATTTTTAACTCTTATGAATCAAAAATATGTTTCTCATAATATTTACAGTAGTATAACCTTAATTTTGAAACTAAATAGGCTTGTATACCTATAGACATCGTACAAAATTACTTTCAAACATAGTAATTTTCACTTTACTGAATAGCAATGCTGTGGAACGAGAAATGTTACTATGTTACGTAGTAAATTCTACTTCTGAATATAGGACATTTTAAAACGATTACAATAAAATTTACTACTTACATTGTATAGCAAAAATTATACCATCATAATCGTTACTATGTTAGATATAGTAATTTTTATTACATCGTGTAATAATTTTTGTAGGGATGCTACATAATAGTAATCATCTAAAATGCAATAAAAATTATTTTAAACGTAACAATTTGCGTCATCAGGTAAATATGTCTTAGCTTTTCTGGAAAATATAGTAATGTTTAGTACAGTTATAATACTTTTTTAACACTACTTTTTTCAGTGCATGCTAATGACGCGAGCACAAAATTTACTGCAGATGTATTTCATAACAAACCAGAATAATTCTAGAATATTGTAACAACAATATTTCATAGCTATATCACTTTAAAAACTTGTGATAAGTATTTTTTTAGTTTTTCATTGTAAGTAGGGAATACTATTCTCACATTGCCAATAAACGCCATTAAAGCACTAGTCCTCATGCGCATAGTGAATACTCATAATGATATGCAGTGTCTACAAAATTCTAAAACAGTTCGTTGTCCAAGGAATTTTTCAAATATATTTCTAATACAGAAAGAAATTGGCCATTCTCATCAGAGTTTCCCCAGAAATATGGAAAAATATACTAAATTAAAAATAGGCTATATTTATTCATTTAACAATTCATGTAAAGATACCAATTTTTATGACAATTTAGTGTTTTGCGTATGTCTTCACTTCTAATGCTCCTAGACAAATTTTATGATTGACAAACGTTTTGAGAGCTGTGAGATTTCTCTTGGAGTATTAGAAGTAGAGACCAAAGCAAAAAGCCAAATAAATAAATTAACATGTATGCATAAATTCTCAAATAAATAAAAATAGATGATTTATAGTTTGATCAAAACCATTTTCCTATATTCCTGGGGAAATTATGTAGAAGAATAATCAATTTCACCATTTAGTGAAAATTATGCTGTACAATTGTAAATTATAGTTTCAAAGTACTCATTAGACTAAAAAGCGTAAAACATAACTTACGTGCAAGTAGTGATCTTCAATCTGGGAAACAGGCTGAGAGTAGACGCTTGAGTGCTCGATCGACCGATAAGGAAGTTCTTTGATAATGAAAGCACCAGAACGCACTGGACCAGCACGATGAATGGTCTGCAGGTAATGAGCACGCATTTTTTCGTCCTCAGGAACCTGAGTGTAACTCACGAAATTGCCGATGTCATCGTGGGCGTCATTCTCCTCGCTAGAGCTGCCACCAGACGTATCACAGTCCGATGAGACCTCGGCCTCCTCCTCGATGAACTTCTTGACCAGTTGTCGGCATCTACCCCTCCCACGTTTCTTTTCCCAATTATTGGCTTCCTTTTTAAATTTTTGGACGAATAGGCTACTTTCGCTACAATGCCTGCGAAAAAACGGGCTCACCGAGCTCGCAGGGATGTTTTTCTTGCAACTCCCTGTCCCAGTGCCTGGGCAAAACTTTTTTTTCTCAGGCAAAATAGATGCTCTGCTAGCTAGCTGGCTTGGCAGGGTGAAACCATCCCTATCCCTGGTAACCACTCCATTCAGTCTGTTTCTTCGCATACTCAGATGAGCAGACTTGTCGAACTCAGCTCGATAATTCTTTTGAACATCGATCAGCCTGCTGGTAGAGCCTTCTGTCGGAGTATTTATATTATTCTCTAAAACTTCACTTCCCACAGAGTTCAGATTCTTTAAACTAAGCATCTTGTTTTCTGACTTGCAGCCACCAGTTGAGATCCAGTCTGTTGAGTTTGTCTGGAGCTTCACGTTGGAGCTCTGAGCACCATGCTTGCCACTGCCATAACTGGCTGTGAAGTAACTGCTTAACTTCTCTTGTTGTTCCTTCGGAACAGCAATGACAATGATGGAGTCCTGCTCAAAATCATCATTCTCATCAAAATTCAAGTCAGACGCAAGCTCGCTTTCGTTAGTCACACCCTGTTTGGACCCGTCAATAGCAGACTGGCGCTCATTTTTCTCATCACCAACGTCTTTTTTTTGCTGGTCGTTGCAGTTGTTGCTCAACATCTGGGGCACGACTGGTAGCTCCTCTCCTTGGACGCATCCACCTTGTCCAACAGTCATTGGTGGCGTTGGATTAGGGCTAAACTGTGTCTCAAAGTCGTCCATGTCATCAAAAAAATCTTCCTCGGAGTCCAGATAAAACATGGTGGCAGGGGTCTCCTTGGAAGAAGGTGGTTGTAGAAGGGCCGATGATGGAACAGCTTTTTTAGTCTTGGGTTTGGGTTTCGGCGGCGTGCCGAAGACGGCTTCGTCGTCAGAAGAGTCAGCGTTAAGGTGAGACAGTAAACGCTGCCGCTTTATAATGACGGGCAAATCGTAGCTGGGACTTCGACTGGCATTGCGTTTTCCTACGCCTTTTTGGACATTAGTTGTAATGGGGCTGAGATCTTCAAACAGGTCTACATCGTCTTCATCACTGGTTGCCTCAAGCAGTTCCTCGAATATGTTGCGTGTGATGCGTGCGGGATTGATGCAGTTATTTTTAGTACTGCTATTGCTGCTACTGTAACCAGCAGCGTCTGGTGACGTTTCGTCTAAGATGGCATCGAAGTCGACCTCAACTTGCGCACAGTCAGCTTCAGAAGGTTGCACCAGCTTTAAGGCTGCTGTTGCATTTTCTGCCAAATCTTTCCACTGGCTACGGATGTTGTTATTATTGCTGCTGTTGTCAGTGTACTTGGATTCGATGATTTGGACATCACCATAATCCTTAAAGTCGTCAATGGACCCAAAACTCGAGCAGATCTGTTGGGCATTGTCAACGTCGTAATGCGGGGGAAACCCAGTATCTAGCAAGGAGTCCTCCAACTCGCCAGGCAAGCGAACGGGCTTGCACAGTACCAGCTGGCTGATGGACTCGAGGTTATTATTGGGAGGTAACCAAATCCCACCAAAGAAGTTCACCAGATCTGTCTGTTGACCGTCATTACAGCTGCTGATCTTCTCGGGGAAGGGCAACCAGACAAGCCAAGAGGACGGGCTACGGCTAAAAGGCTCTGAATCTTCTGAACGCTTCATCGTGCACAGTATGAGAAACTCGAGGACGAGGTTGTCACAGCTCAGGAGGGGCACATCGGCTGGGAGAAGGTTCACATACACGTTTTCTAGGGTGTGCGATCCTTTTCGGTGTTCTTGGGAGAGAATGCCAGAGTCGTTGTCGTTACCGGGGCCAGAGGTACCCATGTCGTTGCTGCTAGTGCAAGCTGTTACTACTGCTGTTTCTGTTGCTGCTGCTAACGAGTTTGACGGCTGTAGGAACCTCATCAGTGACGTCTGCAAGCATTAGGATTACGAAAAAAAAAGTCATGTAAAGGCTTTTTTTAATTTTTTACTGAATACTGTACACTATCAGAATTACATTGGCTACAGCTATTTCATCTTATCAAATAAAGAATTACTTAATATAATTTTTTCGGTCTTATAATACGTACTATTAAATCTAACAGCTCTACTTATTTGCAAACCTTAACGGTGTGTACATAAGCCTACCCTTCGAAAACTGCATTTAGTGTGTTAGATAGACTTAAACAAACGAAATCAATATGATGGATGGATTTTTTTCTGGTCACTAGTTTTTAGTGTCTAGCATTCAGCATCTTGGTCATAGAATAGTCTAGAGACAAAAAACAGCTGTCGATAAGATAGTTTAGCGTCCATTTTAGAAAGGTGAACATGCTCAGCTTATAAAAAGAGACACTAGACGTGACTGGTATCTTTTTGATTAGTAAATAGATATTTTTGCGTCACATAAGTATGGCACTAAAAGCTAGGAGCTAGAACTTTGTAGGTAAGAAAATGGATATTTAATGCCTATTTTTATGGACGCTTGTTTTTAGAGTTTAGCGTCTATGACGTTAGTCACATGCATAGATCGTGTGATGTAAAATAACTGTTAGCAAGTCGGATTATCGTTTAACTCTGGTAACGTAAAGTAAATGTACAAAATATTTTTTGTCACCTAAACATGTGACTAATACACAAAACACTAAATGTTCAAAAATAGCGTCCAGAAAAATGAACCTTTACATGGGAAAATAATGCTAGCGCTACCTTATTGATACCAATAAGTGTATAGAGTGATGGCAGTTAATCTACCAATAAATCGATAGAGTGATGGCAGTTTTCATGTAAGGTAGATAAGAACATTCCAACTATACAAGCAGCCTACTTGTACGTACCAGAAACAGACATAGTCTTCCGTAATATTTACTAAAATTCACTTTTACAAAATATCTTGTACCTTTTGACCAAATTACTTTGATATAAAATCGCTTAGAATAACTAGTGAGGATGGTAATTGAAATAAAAATACCATGTAAAACAATTTTTTCAACAAGTCTTTATTAAAGTCGTTTTTAGTTACTCACGGAGGAATTACTTAAATATATTCCACTCAGTCGATCGGAGCTTTCAGACTAACAGTTTTTACTGGGTTTTCTCCTCTCTGGCACCCTCCTGTTGACTGAATTTTGTTAGGACTGTGGTTAGGGTGCGATTACATGGATCCCAGAATGAGCACACGGAACCATTTGAACTTAAGAAAACAAAAAAGAGGTGCGTGGAAGAGACTCTCCTGTCTCTTTTTCTCGAATATAGAAACGATTAATTACTTAATAACAATTAAGTTTTTGATTTACAACAAGTACTTATGTCAGATTAACTAGACTCAATCACTTCGCCAATTTGAAGCGTAAATCAAGTGCATACGAGACAATATCATTAATCAAAATGGATTTGTCAGAAAGAAAGTCATGGGTGACTCATAAATTAAATCGGGATATCATAAACTGTTTACAAAAGCTCATAATAGAGGTGAACCAGCTGACTACAAGGTTTTCAAGGTCATTAGAGCTCAGATTTTAAACAAGCTTATTACCGTGAAGAGCATGAATATCGCCACTACTATCGGCAAGAGACACTACTTTTTAGACGTTATGGACGGGGTATAATGCAAACTGGGTGTAACAAGTTCTCCAAATACGTTTATTTCGGAGATATTGACCATTAAAGAACTGATTAAATACTTTATTAAAGCAAAACCAGCCCAAAGAATAATTAAATAAATTCAGCAGTACTCTATTACAACAGATGATGACGAAGGACAAACAGTATTAAAATTCTAGCATTGATCATTGATATTTAGGGCATCTGCAAGTAAAGCGTTGCGTATAATATTGAATCAACAATTCTAATAGCTATGCTGTCAGTTTATTTTCATTAATATAAAAATAAAATGTTTAAGCCTCATATGTACGGCCCTTTTCAGGTACAATATTTGAGCAGCGTCAAAAAATTAATAACTTGAACTAACAAAGCCTGAATTCAACGTTGACTGTACGACTAGAATTCTATTAAAAATATGTATATGTGGCGCCCGGACTCTCATCAGCTCCCTTGCGCGCCCAACGTTGGAAGCAGCAGCTGGTCCCGTGAGCTGACTTGTGCTCCGCCCAAAACTCTAGCCCTAGCCCTCAACATATACACATGCTACTGCAAACCTAACGTCATTTATAAATAATGGCTTCTCTACTGTTTACGCCTGAAGTGTCGCGTGTATTCATTCACCTGCGCCCCCTCGACTCCATACCTCAGCTTCTCCAAAGTGGTGACCCCTTCGCAAGAACATTCATCAAAAGACAGCAAAACAACCTCGAGGTAAATCCCAGTGCACGCTTGCAACAACTCCAAGAGTCAGCAAGACCAAAGACAGCAACTACGTCGAGTGTTAGTGCGCGGTAGCAAAAAAAAAAAAAAAAAAAAAAAAGAGAAGCCGTTGTGTTATGTGACAAGTGCTATTCAACCCATCTCAGAACACCTTTCTCGTCCTTCCCACACCCCAGGTCTTCCGTGCTTCGTCGTCCTCGCTCAAGAGCCGCATCTCTTTTGGTCTTCCATTTTCGACCTAGCACTAGAGCTGGCGCCATCGGCCGTATTAACGTCGACCTTTCATGACAAAAGGGCCCGGAACCCTGAGTTAAGACACTCCGCTCTCTTCACGTGCACTTTTGTGCCCGCTCCCGCCCCTTCCTGTTCTTGAAAATTGGCGCCCGGCAGATTTCACCCTCGCTTTCTCTCTCTCGCACAATAGCATCGGCACACACCTGGTGGTGCAGGCAACCAAGCTACTCGTCCATTTTGACAGGGAGCAATAGTACGGGAGACCATACCGACAGAGGAGCGACCACGCATCATATCTCGCACTTTCACCACCAGGTGGCAACATCATACGCAAAGCAGTCTCCAACAGACAGCAACGGCGCGCGCCGCAGCCCGCAACAACTCTCTCTCTCGCTCGCTCTCACGCCACGAACACACATTAGGCCACCTCATCCATTGGCTGTTGCTCACTGCCTCGTTCCACACCACAGTCCGCCAGCTCTGTCATTTCGGGAATCCAGGCGTCAAGGCTGGCCACTGACAGCGATGACTACATCTCCAGCGAGGAGCAAGCCCCTGAAAAAGAGCTCCTAAGCGCGCGATAAGAGCGCGCCCGCCGATAAGAACAAGCGAAGGAAGAGCGGCTTCTCCATCAACAGCTCCAGAAGATCAACCAGCAAGAACAAACGCTCGCCACCATAGTATAAATAATATAATAAAGGAACCGGCGGCATCCAGTCAACAACACCTCAACAACTCGCAAGCAAAACTCACTGCAACCTTCCCCGATTTTGGTCGTCTAACCCGTCCACCTGGTTCTTGCTCGTGGAATCTGCATTTGATGCGCATGGAGTCTCAGGCGACAGAGAAAAACACGACCTCGTCGTCTCCTCTCTCGACGCTGCGGCCATCACCGATCTGATGCACGTCTTGTCCAGCCCGCCGGACACGGACCTCTTTGGGAACCTCAAGAAAGCCATTCTCGACCGCATGGTCTTATCTCAAGACAAACAGCTTGACCTCCTCTTCAACAAGCTGGAGCTTGGCGACAAGACGCCCTCGCAGCTCTTACGGTACATGCGCACCACTGCCCGCAACCGAGTCAGCAACGAGTTGCTGAAGGTGAAGTGGCTTCACCTTATGCCCCCACACGTTGCTAGGATCCTGAAGGTCCTCAAAACATTAACTCTCAAGGAACTCAGCGCAGCAGCAGACGAGCGGGTCGAATCCCACCCCAGCGTCTTCTCTCTCACGCAGACAGCCATCCCAGAACTAACGGCCGCACCACCGACAGCCAACGCCACCCTAGCACAACAGGTCACAGCTCTCTCTCTCCAGGTCAGCCAACTGAGTACGGCAGTTCTCAACCGCAGCAATGACAGTGGCCGCCAGCCTCGGCAACGTCAACGCTCCAGGTCCCGGTCGAGATCCGAGGCCGACCAGGCGCAAGCCGCCAATGACGCAGGCTTTTGCTGGTATCACCTGAGGTTCGACGCTAAAGCCAGGAACTGTGAGTCACCCTGCACCTTTGTCGCGGCCTAGGGAAACTGAGCGGCCCACCTCTGAAGCAGACAGCAGAGGTGGTACAATTTGCTCCAGACTCCAAGCGCCTGCACGTCTTCGACAACCCGTCAAAGACACTCTTCCTCGTGGACTCGGGATCCAAAGTGTCCATCATCCCGAAGGCAGGCTTCAAACAGCCTAGAACGCGGCAGAAGCTGACGTTGCATGCAGCAAACCAATCATCCATTGCGACCTATGGCACACACTCCATGACGGTCAGCCTTGGCCTCCGCCGGGCTTTCAGTTGGCCCTTCATCGTAGCCGATGTCTCCACAGCAATAATAGGAGGGGACTTCTTTCAAAAGACCGGCCTGCTCGTCAACGTCAAGGGCAAGAGACTCCTTGACTCTCTCACTAGTCTTCCAGCACCGTGCCACCTGCGCAAGGCCAATCTCCACAGCGTCCAAGCCGTGCTCAACGCAGCAGCCCCTGGCCCTCACAGCAAAGATTACAAGGTCTCCTGAACAAGTTCAAGGACATAACAGCGTGCAAAAGCACCGCCGTTCTTCTGCCAGATCTGCTGGTGAGGCACTGCATCGTCACGACAGGCCTACCAGTCCACGAACGACCGAGGTGGCTCGTTGGACCCCGCCGTAAGGCAGCCAAACGAGAGCTCCGCGCACTCCTCGACCAAGGCGTAGTGAGGACCTCCGCCAGCCAATGGGCCAGTCCACTACGCGTCGTGGCGAAACCCAACGGAGGCAAGCGTATCACCGGTGACTACCACAAGCTAAACGCCATCACTTCGCCGGACCGCTATCCTCTACCAATCGTGGAAGACCTTCACTAGGAACCCTCCAGCCAGGTTTTCTCGGTGGTCGACCTCAGGAAGGCATTCTACCAAATCCCGATCGCAGGGGATGACATCGCGAAGACAGCCATCACGACGCCCTTTGGCCTGTTTAAATTCACCAGGTCGTTGCTGGGCCAGCGCAATGCCGCCCAGTCATTGCAGCGCACTGTAGATTATCTGCTGCGGGATCTGCCCTTCATGAAGATCTAGTTGGACGACTTTCTGATCTTCTCCCCGGACCACGAGACGCATCGCCAGCACCTGAGGATCCTGTTCACCACCCTGCGCAAGGCCAAACTGCGCATTAACCCCGAGAAGTGAACTCTTGGAAGAGACAAGGTGACCTTTCTGGGCTACTCCATCACGATACAAGGCTTCACCCCTCCTCCTGCCAAGGTTCAAACGGGCCAGGACTCTTTTGAAATACTTCCGGCACTTTCTCGAAGGCAGGGTTTTCACCACCTACACGGACCATCGACCGTTGACCCTGGCACACCAGCAGCCATCCGAAAAGGCTTCGCCAAGGCAAGCACGCCACCTTGACTACGTCTTGCAACACAACGAAAGACTAGTCTACGTGAACGGCGAGGAGAACAACGTCGCGCACGCGCTCACTAGGAAAGAGGCCATCTACGTGCCCAGCCTTCTCGATACAGCTTCCATTGCAGAGGCCCAGAGCACCGACGAAGAGCTCCAGTACCTATCAGCGAACTTGCTCTCTACTCTCCAAGCCCTGGATATAGAAGGATACAGCATACACGCAGACATCTTATTAGGTTAGGTCAAGTCTTACATTCCGTTCTCTCTCCGCCGCACGGCGTTCGAAGTCACACACACAACCTGTCGCACCCCAGCGTCAGGACTACTAGCAAAGCAGTAGCTCAGAAATGTTACTGGCCTTTAATGCGAAAGGACGTGGCCCGTGGGCTCAGCAATGTATCCCATGTCAGAAGGCTAAGGTGCACGTGAACAACAGAGCAGCCCTCGGCACCTCCGACGCCCCGTCGGCCTGTTTCGACCACGTACACCTTGACCTCATGAAGCTGCCCATGGCACAAGGGGCACAATACTGCCTGACCATCATCAACTGCTTCACAAGGTGGCCAACAGCCATCCCCGTTCCAGATCAGCAAGCCTCAACAGTGGCCAAGGCCTTCTCGGAGGGCTGGGTCGCCCACTATGGCACCCCCCTCACCATCAGTACGGACCAGGGCGCTCAATTTGAGTCGGCCCTTTTTACAGCCCTCTTTAACTACTTGGGGTAAACAACCACGACGTACCATTCCCAAGGAAACGGCCTGATTGAACGCTTCCGCAGGGCACTCAAGGCCGCGCTGATGTGCTGGCCTCACATACCCTGGCCAGTCTTGCTAGGCTTGCGAACGGCCTTTAAAGAGGATCTGCAGGCATCTCCAGCAGAGATGCTTTATGACACCACACTGCACGTGCCCAGCGAATTTTTCGTCACAATCCTCGCATCCTATCTCTTTCGTCAAATGTCTTCGGGAACCAACAAAAGCCATCAAGGCCGTGCCCACCTCCAGGCACTCAGCTGACATAAAGCCTTTCTTTCACAATGAGCTAAGAACATGCGAGTACGTGTTCAGGCGCGTGGGCCCAATCCGCCGCCCTCTGGATCCTCCATACGCAGGCCCCCACCGAATCATCTTTCGCCGAGACGACCGTACCTATATCCTCGACGTCGGAGGCAGGCAAGTGACCATCTCTACTAACGTCCTCAAGCTAGCACACACGGACAAGCCACTGACCGACCCCCAGGGGCTTCAGCTCCCTCCAGCTGGCTCCACGCCTTTGATCAGCCCGGACACTTTGCCCTCCAAGCCACTCCAGCGGTCTTAACAACTAAATATCTGACCAGCCAGCCTTTATTCAATCAATTAGAAGTTGAGATAGCTGCTGAGCTTGCAGATAGTGTAAACATAATAATGTTGTCGGTAATACTGATGATGATAATAAAAATAGAGCGAATTGATTGTTTTCCTACATAAAGGTTGTATAATTTATAGTAAATTTGTTTGAAATGACAGGTTGTCTGTTGTAAAATTAAAAAAAAAAACTCNTGCATTTAAGGTTTTTCAATACAAGCAATTTTTATTTGCAATATGTAGTAAACAAAAGGTAAAAATTATAACTGTATTTTAAATACTGGTATGAGCCACTGAATAGTCATCATTTTGAGGTTAGAAAGCCCAAGAAAAAAAAAAATTTTCAAAAAATTTCTGATATAATAAACGAAATAGTTTAGGTAATAGTCTGTTTTGATTATTTGTCATTTAATTATCTAAAACTTTTTATCACTGAATATATTTGTGGCTATAATTGCAGACATAACCTTGAAAGATAGCGTTTTATGCTGTTTTAGTCATATTGATCTCGTAACATTAAAATAACGACTTACTTACTTAACGTTAAAACTGTAAAGCCAAGATATTTAAAAAAAATATTACATCTTAATTATAGAACGGTTTAGCTTGATGCAATAAATGAAATCATGTTTAAAATCTTTTTACACGCGTTACAATTACAAGCTTAATTTATTTTCTCTAGGATTTCAAAATAGTATTATTGCTTTTTATTAATACTTACTACCACTTTTCTTACTTAAGAAGCAATATGTAACGTTAAGTCATCGTTCAAATTGTTATGGATTTATGGGACATTTATTAAGTGTATTAATAAACTTGTATATCGATGGGCAACAATCACATGTTTATTACTTAAGTGAGATCTTGATTTTTTTTTAGCCAGTCCAAAAGATAAAGCTATGCTTATCACTTCATTACAGTATTAACTTAGATAATAATAGGTATTTTTAAAACTTTTACTAGTTTATTTCTGACTACGAATCCATACTTAGTTTTGATTGAGCACATCAGCAATCTTTTCTAACCGAAAAAAACTTCGAAAAGAAACAATTTTAAGTAGTTTTTTATCGTTTTACATGTCGAAAAGTTATCACAAAATAATTCTTGCATGTATGTTTCATAGTCAAATATAAAGTCACACTTCTCTTAGTCTAACATACCACTGACTCTTTTTAACCTCAAAAAACTTCGAAACAGCAGTTTTGCGTACTTTTTGATCGTTTTCCTTGTCAAAATTTTTTTTTAAAAATTTACTGGTAATAATGATTCATAAATTTATAAAAAATATTTCTTTCTGTTTTAACGCGCTGATCACTGATGTTTTCTGACCTCAAAAAACTTTAAAATAAAGCAACTATGCCTATAATTACGTAGTTAATTTTTTAAATTTCTAGTGTTCAATTTCACGAGTGCTTATGTACATTCAAAAAATTTAGTAACAAACTTTTAAGTTCACATAAATAATGATTGAATATTTAAATATATTACATTAGGAAGTTTTGAATCAAGTTTGAGCTTTCTATCCTTTATAAAAAAGTTAAATGCTCGTTCGAAGTTACAGTGTTGTATGCGTAATGATTAATTCAGCAGCATATACGTGCATTTAAAAGACAGTTTATTTAAAATGTTTACCTGATGTTTATTCTCAATGAGCCTTTATGCTTTTGGTATATGTATAATCAAGTATATAAAACTGCACATTTTATGTCCCAGTCAATTACAACGTCATTCAACAAAATATCGATCTAGAAATCTTCTCAATTATTCGAAAAATGTTTACTGCTAAAGTTACGACATAATTGAGACCATAAAAGAGTATTTATTTAGCATGAGATGCAAAAAAGCAATTTAATTTGGGCGTTCTTATTTGGACGTTTCGAATTTTATGGGGGTCGACGATGTTGCAGGAATTCTTTTCCGATTTTTCCATCCCGATAAGCCACGAATTTGTAAATTCAATCTCCCTAAAATAAAAATTAAGAGCCAGTAACGCTATAGAATGTCATGTAAATGCTATCATGGCTCAAACGATAGTAGGATTAATAGAATAAAAAAATTAATTGAACGATGTACTGTCCAAATCAATTTTGTTTAATGAGCAACGATTTAACCCTCTATTTAGAATCCTTTTCAAGCTATAACAAATATATACGTACAATTCAATATTACTACAATAATTGCACGCTACACAAAAAAAATTTTTACTGAAAACTACATAAATACATACCAATATTATAACTCAGCAACTATTAAAAAACGAATTTTGTCAAGAGAAAAATCATACGACCTGTTTCCTATACGTGAACACTCATGATGAAAACGAAACTAAAACTTGGATATAGTGTCAACACTGTCGAGTCGATAAAGCAATTCGAACATCCTTCATATCTACTGTGTATTTTTTACATTTTGTTACATGTGTAATTATGAGATTTATATAATGAAATATTTGTATTATAACATTTTTTTTATTGGGGAGTATAGAATAATTCTATGATTGTTGACGGTAAGAACTGTGTATCTGTTTGTCTACTCTTATTATTATTATTTAAGTAGATATATATGTCGTTTCTGATGCGTCTGTTGATCTTTTACGTATTTTGACATCCATAATTTTAACATTACTTATATCGAGTTCTACAGTATGTCCAGTTTCATCAAAATGTTTATAAAGAGCTGACTTCTAATCTTTTTTATTTACTGCTATTGTATGTTCCTTAATTCTAGTTTCTGAAGTGCAATTAGATTGCCGAACATAAACTGAAGAACAATCATTACATTGTAATTCATAAACTATGTTAGGTTTATGCTTTTTATGTATTTAGTATTCACCCCATTGACCGTTAATTTTAATTTTATTAATATTTTTAAATATCATACTGATGTTGTACTTACTTTGTAATCGTAAAATATCATAATAATAATTTTTCGAGTATGGTAATACTATGAATACATCTATTTGTCGATTAGTTTCTAAATTTTTTATTATAACTTGCATAACTATTTTGGTCATGGAAAACACGAAATTATTATTATAGCAATTAAATACCCACTTGTCCATTCCAGCTCTTGAAATATGCTGATTTTTGTAGAATTATCCATGTATACGTGTATGAAAATATAGATACTAACATTTGTGCATTTAAGGTTTTTCAATACAAGCAATTTTTATTTGCAATATGTAGTAAACAAAAGGTAAAAATTATAACTGTATTTTAAATACTGGTATGTGCCGCTGAATTGACCAGCAAGCTAACAACACTAAACTTCGAACAATCGTATAATTTTTTATTAAAGGTAGTGTTACAGTTTACATTTGTTGAGTCAGAAGTTCTCCTGATTGTGTTGTCCCCTTTTTTAATTATTGTTGCTAAGCGTTGATTCCACGTTTGCAGGAAATGTGATACCGCAACGTAGGCCACGTGCAAGGTGACCGAAGAATATATAAATTAAGTACCTAAATTTTAACGTTATTTTGTACGCGAACATATAGACAGCTCAAACATTATCGAAAACTTTCTAATGTAACAAATTTTAGTATATAATTATTATTTATATAAACTTCGAAGCTTGTCACTTAACTGAATACCTTAAATATATGCATACCTTGAAGAAAAAGTAGATGAAATTTTAATAAGGAATTAAAAAAACTGACTCAGTAATAGCTAGTAATATCTAGTAATAGCTGAGTGGCACTTTTTTTCAACCTCACATGGTAAAGATCCATGTGACAGAGTAGGTGGAACATTAAAACGACTTGCTGCTAGAGCTAGTCTTCAAAGAGTAAATAATTCTGTCCGTACACCGGAAGAGTTGTTCAACTGGGCGTCTGAAGCTCTACTAAATATAATATGTCGCTATTCAACTAATAATGATTATGAAGAAAAAAAAAAAAAGATTATGAACGCGTTCTCAGAAAGCTATTATGATAAAGGGCACTTTCATGTATAACTCTACGGTTCCAGTTTTTCTTGAAGAAATAAAAAGCCAAGTGATTCTCTTTTGCATGGAAAGAAAATAGTTGTAAATATTTTGATGTCAAACATCTATAGCCACGCGTGAGCATGGTGAGTAAACGTGAGTGATGCGTGGTGACTATAACGAACAAGCATTACAAAAAGTATACAAATATACATTGCACACATAGTAAGGTACAGGAGAAGTGTGCGAATAAGAGAGTAAGAGGAATCAAAGAACACAGCCAGGGGATTCCCCATCCTCTCTCTTACTGGTCACACATGCAGCAGGTATTGCTATAGATTAAAGAAGTATAATGCCTACACATACACACGCACACGCGTAGTCAGACACATACACACGAGTCAGAGAAAACAAAGTGCGTGCGTCAAGCGGCTGAAAATAATTCCTCATTGCTCCCCAAGCTCTGTACCTAATACAATATTAGTATATTTAAAACGTACTTAGCCTTGCTTGGTTCAGTGTGTGCGTGTTTTTATGTAAAACATCTATTGGCGCGCTTGGGGGTTCGAGAGACGCGATGAAGCGACAGACGACCCCTGCGACGGCACGATCTCCGGTTAAACTCGGATCGGCTCTCTGTCTCTTTCTTTACACGCTTACTGCCACCCATCTCTCGTTTGTAAAGTGTACTACCCGTATTATTATAGCTATATAGAAAAGTATATAATAATTGAATACCATATATGTATGGTATATGTAGCATATACATACACGTACGTTGATATGTATATATATATATATATTAGGGTGTCCCTTATTTACCAATATCTTTTTTTT
>NW_019379924.1:342934-360822 GCF_000648655.2 Copidosoma floridanum
AAAAAAAAAAAAAAAAAAAAAAAAAAAAAAAAAAAAAAAAAAAAAAAAAACTGTTCAGTAATAAATGATAAGAAAAGAAAAAAGCAAATAAGAGGCACTGAGTAAATCTACAAGAATAATCATTACGGAGGAACAATTTTTCTATTGAAAATACCATTTTATAATTTAACATTTGTCAAGTTTTATTTTTTTCTGATTTTTTCAGTTTTTTAACTATTGTTTCCTTTTTGAATTATCAAATTCTCTACGAAATTCGCTTACATTTTGATCCAAAAATAATTTTTGATCTTTATTCTTTGAGATATTCATATAATCTTGAGCCAGTTTGACGGCTCTTTCAGCTGCATCATTAACGACTCGTAAATTTTTTACGATTTCTAAACCTTTTAAATAATCAACGTTATTAGACCAAGTTTTACAGTCAGTTTTCAAAAAGTTACTATTTATATCAAATCTATCAAAAAAACGTAATGATTGCCAATTGATAAATAATCTAATTCCACATTTTTCAAATTTTTTAAATCTATATCAGAATGGATTAAATATTTTTTCGAAATAAAATCATCATTCCCTACATCTTTTTCTAATGCTAAAATCATTCGAACTTTTGTTTCAAAAGATATCTCCTCATAAAAAAATAAAATGGCACTTGCTTCCGTGGGTAAATACCATAATGCCTCATGATTTTTTGTAAGGCAGTATTGGATACCAAAGGATCGACTGCAGCATAATTATAGAGCTTTTTAATAAAATCCAAATCATTTTTCGGAGCTTGCAACGCATTTGGAGCTAAAAACGAGGCTTTTACATGGATGAAAGCAATAAATATACAGACATCATATAATTTTTTCAATTCTGAAGCATTGACTTTGAAGGTTTTACGAAATAAAAATATTTTTATCGAGTAAATCACTTTTGACATCCACCTAGCATGATGGTTTGCTGCCGGTTTACGAATTTCGAATGATTAAGGTTCTCCTAAGAAGATTAAACATAGTTTAAGCGCTCCTCATAATCATCTCTAGGTTGATGCTCTTTCAAACAGCTCTGAAGAAAAATAATTATTTCGTTTTTTTGTGAAAGTAATGATGAATCTTTGAGTTCATCAGTAATTTCATATTTTGCTCGATCTAAATCGAGCCACTGATCATGAAATCTTTTAAATAATCGAACATCTGGACCTTTAGTTCCAGGCAATTTTAGTTGAAGGACGGATGCCAAGATGACTTCGTAAATATGGTGTCAACAAGGTAGATACAACAAATTTCTGTCAAGAAAATTTTCAAGAATAATTGCAGCGCCATTTACATTACCCAAATTTGCATTCGTGGTATTGCAACATAAAGCCTTCACTTTGTCTGATAGACCCCAATCATTCAAAGTTTCATAAATTGCATTAGCTTGTGTAGAACCTTTTCTATCAGGAAGTGCTGGTATATTCAAAATCTTTTCCGATTCACCATTTGTAAGAAGAATAGGTAAGCGGTCAGCTTTTTTATGAGTCCAAGCGTCAGGTATTATTTTTCCATCCCAGTGAATAACAGCTGCTTCTAAATTTGAATCGAATGTGTCATTTAACTTCTCTGCTTTTTTTTGCCTAACATCGAGTCGAGCTCGATTAAATGAACTTTTATTCAAAATTAGAGTTTGAGTATCAATGCCTAAAGTATTAGCAATTATTCCAATCAATAAAACAGAATGTCTGTAGGATATTCTATAAGCATCCAAAACGGCTACAATATCTTCTGTTATTATGTCAATACTACCTCGAACACATTTTTTTCGTAATAACGACCTTTCAAGATCAATTTTGAAGCAATGCTTTGTTGTGAATTTGGTTCACTTGATGAATCTAACGAAGATTGTTGAAAGCTCTGAGCTAATTCATCTGATTCTAAAAAATATTGAGAACTCATTGTATTAGCTTTCACATAGGGATATCAAGTTATATGTAATTCAAGTAGTTAATTTGTGATTTAAATATATATCATTTAATTTTTCAAATTTAGTATATAATTCAAGCCTTGAAAAATATAAATAATTATCATACTTTCCAATATTTAAAATTGTATTAGTTTTTTAAATTTGAAAGATTCATTAGCTTTCAATTTTTTGTTTGAATAACAAGTTGAAAAAAAAGACAAATATTTGAGTAATAGGGGTAAATGACCCAATTACTGCGCAGGCACCAATTATTGCGCACTCGACGGTAACTGAAAATAAGAAAAACAGACTGAAAAATTTGGGTGCTTGGATATTGTAACACGTACGGACATTAATAACGCTCAATCCAGAATCATACTTTAGATCATGACATTTATAATTGTTGAACTGAGTGACTCTAAACGAATCTAATCTACAAAACTTTGTAGTCGTGCGTAGTGATTGGTGCGCAGCAATTGGGTCTAGGGCTTCAGCATGAAAACCTTATGGGAGATACCCACGCAGTAACTGGGGGCGCAGTGACTGGTGGTGATTTTATAACCGTGCGCAGTAATACCAGCAAGTGATATCAGCACTAAAACAATTATTTAAAAAAAAAAAAAAGTTACTTAACAGAAAAATGTTTGTCGTTTTAATTGCACAAGATGCTGCAGATAAAGAGTAAGTAAAACTGGTTCAATTTACATCGAAAAACATTAAGAAATGAGAAATTTAGTACAATCAACAATTTTAGTGCGCAGTAATTGGGTCATTTACCCCTACATCCTTAAAAACAAAAATACTACAAAAATATTGGAGTAAAAAATGTTATCGAAAAATATTTTACCATGTTCATCAGTCATCTCATCAAGAATCAACTTTTCAAGAACTACCGTAGGATTTAAGTTTGTTCGCTGTAAACCAGAAAACATATTACTATCAGGCATATTATCAAAAGGCACTTCAAGACTAGGAGAGNCACGTTTCGATTATTCGACTTTTTGATTATCCGACCTACTCTCGGTCCCGATTGGGTCGGATAATCGAGGTTCTACTGTAGTAACTTCCGTGTATTTGTTTTCTGACAAGGTTTACTAGGCTGAATTATATAACTTATATAACTTGTATAACTTGTACAACTTCTAAAACTAAAACTCCACTTACATCAACATCCCTGCCTTTGACACGTGATTTAAGACACAAGCAAAGCCATAGCCATTACCTTAATTAAGATGAACCGAACAGAGTACTTGCAAGTGCATTAGATTTATTCTCAAATTAAAAAAAAAAGTCAATTAATACCGGACACAATCTTTAACAACTCACTTTAATTACTTGGGGCGTCACCGTCTCGCATCTTTGCCGGGATATAAAAAGAGGATAGGAAAAATTTCACATTAAATTTAGATCAAAATATGAGAAAATTGAAATTTTTCGTCAGTATTTTAATTTGTATTCATTGTTGAGCTTGCCAGCTCTTGCAAATCCCTTTTCTCTGCAAAATCATTGTAAACTGGCCAGTAATGGCCGTTGAAGACATTCTAACACTATGTAATCAAACTGTAAGTTGAAAAATAAGTAGAAAATTAGATTCTACGTTGAATTTCTCTGTAAACTCCCTGCTTTTATTTAGTTACGAGAGTTTTATCGAGTTTTATTGCGAGAAATCATTGAAAAACGGCCGTGTATCAAAATCAAAGACCTTTTCACGCTATTTGATGTGAATGAAGGTTGAAAATAAGTTAAAATTTGAGAACTATGATTAATTTTACTTCAAGAATACTATTTTCGTTCATTTACGAAAGTGAAAACGAGGTCACAGGGCTTTTTTCTATGAAAAATCGTTAAAAAAAGGCAGTTGAACGACGTAAAAAACCTTTTTACGCTATCTGGTGCAATCTACGGTTGAAAATAAGTGAAAATTCGGATTCTACGACAAATTTTACATGAAAAATGTTTGTCTTCCAAATTGTTAAAGGTGAATTTTAAGCAAACTCATTTGAGAAAGTACATTATATCAAGCATAATACGCATACGTTAACTAAAAACCATTATTTTATAATAGGCACGGTTAAATATTTTTTAAAAATTTAAAAAAATTCAGGGGTCATTTTTTCACCAAATAGAAGGTTTTTAGGGGGCAGATCATATTATCATCCAAATAATACGGCTTTCAATTTTTAAATTGATACTTGGTACATACAATTTTTAATATTTTTGTCATTATTTTAAAATTTCAAACAAGCTTTCGTGACATTACAATAATACTATCATAGAGATACTCTATGAGCCAGGAATAGAATAGAGCATAGAATGCGATTAGTCCTTCCCGTTCAAACAACAAATCACGTTCTATGATTTAATCTTTTTCTGGCCCATGTGATCGTGGCCTTAATGTAAGTTTAGTTTTGAAAGTCGTATAACTTATGTAAGTTATACAAGTCAGCCTCGTACAAATAGAAAAGAGACAGATTAGTAGTACAGTAGAACCTCGATTATCCGAACCTCGATCATCCGACTGCTCGATTATCCGACCGCTGATTTGGTTTATCCGACCACTCAATTATCCGACCGTTAGGGTGATAGATATATATTATATTTGAGCACTGTCACCGCCGTGAGTGATACATAATATATTTTTGCGAAAACTGCGAGCATGAAACAGCACGTTTTAAGTATGTATGTGAAAACGCGGGTTTGTTTGCGTTGTACGAGGCTTGAGTCCGGGTATACATACGTTTCTGCTGCTCGCCACGATTGTCTCAGTGCGCGAGTGTACCAACCTATAGTCGGAGCTTACGTCGAACCGCGCACTACTGCGTACAGGTCTGGACAGGAAGACTGGCTGTGCTGGTTGATTCGCGCATTGAGGCATTCGAAACAAGTGCAATGCAGGCGTCTCAAAACCGAGCACATTTATTTGTGTGTAGTCCGCTTACGAAGATTCTTTGCAGTTTTAATATTTTTTCACAGCGTGCTAATATAAATGTAAATATAAAATTGTTTTTCTTCTATTATAATTACATTCGTTACTTATTTGTGCAATGGCGTCAACGTCAAGTCCGTTAACTCCCAAGCGAAAACGTAATGTGATTACGCTCGAAAAAAAGCTAGAAATCTTATCGAAGATAGATAAGGGCGAGACCCACGCATCTTTAGCAACCTTTTATGGTGTTGGAAAAACAACGATCACCGATATAAAAAAAAAATCGAGTAGCACTCACAACATTTGCGTCTACAATGGATAGCGATGACGGAGTAAAGAAAAGAAAAGTAATGAAAAATGCGAAAGATAAAGAACTGGATGACGCTGTTTCAACGTGGTTCGCACAAAGGCGCAACTTGGGAGAACCAATTTCAGGCCCACTTTTGTGTGAGAAAGCTCTTGAATTGAATACAAAACTCGGCGGATAAACAGATTTTAAAGCCAGCCTTGGGTGGCTTCACAATTTTAAATCTAGGCATGGAATACGTGAATTGCAAATTCAAGGTGAAACATTATCAGCAAATTCCAGTGCAGCTGAAGAATTCAAGAAAACGTTTGAGGCATTTTTAGAAAAAGAAAAGTTCTCTCGTGACGACGTTTATAATGCAAACGAGACCGGTCTTAACTGGAAATCATTGCCAAGGAAATCGCTTGCATCTCGCCAAGAATCTGCCGCACGAGGTTTTAAAGTATCGAAAGAAAGAGTGACTGCTATGACATGTGCTAATGCTGCTGGGACTCATAGATTGCCGTTGCTGCTAATTGGAAAATCCAAGAAACCACGGTGCTTCAAGGACGTTAAAAACTTACCTGTGTCTTATAAAGCGCAAAAAAGCGCCTGGATGGACGCGAAACTATTCGTCGAATGGTACACGAATGATTTCATAACTATCGTTAAAAAATGGCGACAGACTCAAAAAAAAACTGGTAAAGTCCTGCTCCTTCTAGATAATGCACCGTCACATCCATCCGCCGAAACTCTGAATTCGATCGATCCGGACTTTCAAGTGATGTATCTCCAGCCAAACGTCACATCTTTAATCCAACATATGGATAAGGGAGTCATCGAAAAAATGAAACGAATGTACCGGAAGCAAGTTCTAAGACGACTTCTTTTGAACGATGGCACTGAAGATGGTGTCATTGAATTTTCCAAGTCATTAAATTTAAAGCATTGTTGCTATATGATAGCCGATGCATGGGACTCTTTGACTGAAGACAATCTACGAAATGCTTGGAAAAAATTATGGATTCTTCCTAAAGTTACAGCAACAGCGGAAACAGCGGAAACAGCAGAAACAGTAGAAACAGAGCCGGAACCTGAAAAAGAGGCTGAAGAAGAACCTGAAAAAGAGAGGGAGAGTAACACAAAGAAAAGTGATCTTGACGGATTCGCTTCCTCAATCGGCAATATTCCAGGATTCACGGATTGTGATAAAGATGATGTCGAAGACTGGTTACACCACGACGCTAATGATCAAGGGTATCAAATTTTAGACGATGAAGAAATTGTTTCATCAATAAAAAATCTTGACGACGATCACGACAGCGACAGCAGTGACAATGAAAGCTTGGGTGCACCGAAGAAACCGTCACATGCGGAGGCATTTAATGCTTTTGAAACAGGTCTCGAATGGTTCGAGAGTCAAGACGAATGTTGCTCAACGCAACTACTTCTTCTCAAAAGGCTGCGAGACTTAGCAGCTCAAAAACGCGTTTCATCTGTTCGCCAATCAAAAATTGACAGTTATTTTAACAAATTATAAATAGAATAATTGACGATTGTTTTGCAATTACCAAGTACCAAGTATAGTCTTAATAGTTATACATTAAATATGTTTGTATACTTCAACGTTAACATGTACTTCAGATTTTAATATACGTGTACATACATACTATTATTTTGACATTTAAAGGTGTTGTTTATTGTTTTCATCCTCAAAAACCACACGTTTCGATTATTCGACTTTTTGATTATCCGACCTACTCTCGGTCCCGATTGGGTCGGATAATCGAGGTTCTACTGTAGTAACTTCCGTGTATTTGTTTTCTGACAAGGTTTACTAGGCTGAATTATATAACTTATATAACTTGTATAACTTGTACAACTTCTAAAACTAAAACTCCACTTACATCAACATCCCTGCCTTTGACACGTGATTTAAGACACAAGCAAAGCCATAGCCATTACCTTAATTAAGATGAACCGAACAGAGTACTTGCAAGTGCATTAGATTTATTCTCAAATTAAAAAAAAAAGTCAATTAATACCGGACACAATCTTTAACAACTCACTTTAATTACTTGGGGCGTCACCGTCTCGCATCTTTGCCGGGATATAAAAAGAGGATAGGAAAAATTTCACATTAAATTTAGATCAAAATATGAGAAAATTGAAATTTTTCGTCAGTATTTTAATTTGTATTCATTGTTGAGCTTGCCAGCTCTTGCAAATCCCTTTTCTCTGCAAAATCATTGTAAACTGGCCAGTAATGGCCGTTGAAGACATTCTAACACTATGTAATCAAACTGTAAGTTGAAAAATAAGTAGAAAATTAGATTCTACGTTGAATTTCTCTGTAAACTCCCTGCTTTTATTTAGTTACGAGAGTTTTATCGAGTTTTATTGCGAGAAATCATTGAAAAACGGCCGTGTATCAAAATCAAAGACCTTTTCACGCTATTTGATGTGAATGAAGGTTGAAAATAAGTTAAAATTTGAGAACTATGATTAATTTTACTTCAAGAATACTATTTTCGTTCATTTACGAAAGTGAAAACGAGGTCACAGGGCTTTTTTCTATGAAAAATCGTTAAAAAAAGGCAGTTGAACGACGTAAAAAACCTTTTTACGCTATCTGGTGCAATCTACGGTTGAAAATAAGTGAAAATTCGGATTCTACGACAAATTTTACATGAAAAATGTTTGTCTTCCAAATTGTTAAAGGTGAATTTTAAGCAAACTCATTTGAGAAAGTACATTATATCAAGCATAATACGCATACGTTAACTAAAAACCATTATTTTATAATAGGCACGGTTAAATATTTTTTAAAAATTTAAAAAAATTCAGGGGTCATTTTTTCACCAAATAGAAGGTTTTTAGGGGGCAGCACGGCGAAAAAAAGATATTGGTAAATAAGGGACACCCTAATATACATACATATCATCCTGTACACGTGTAAATAAAATTTTCAAATTATACTGACTCCAAGAATCAAACTACATCTTTATGATTAGTAGTCGGGGACCTCATTAATTGTGCTATGCAGCACGCTAATCTAATGTTTTTTATTATTATTAATAATATTTATGGACACCCACCGAGAAACTTCTGAATTAGAAAATTGATCTACAATGGGGCGTTTTTTATACGATGTATAATTGAGCCTACCGGTTTCAAGAGAAATAGATATGATTATTTTTGAGTGGTCTATCAATGTCAAAATTGTGTAAAATTGTATTTTAAAGTTCGTTTTGCTCATATATTTTAACAGTTTGATATACAGAAAAAATAAAAATACCAGCGTGTAAAGTGAAAAATTTTTCATCAATAAGCACTTTTAATTTTGTGTCGACAAGCGCAAAATGTTAAGAACAAAAATAGAAAAAGGCATTTTGGCAATACCTGTAAAAGTAAGTGAGATAGAGAGAGCCATTGATTGTCTGCTCTCGCGCGCTCTCTCTCTCTCTCTCTCTCTCTCTGACCGACTCTATCGCTCGGGTCTGTGACCTGGTGGTCTCCCAGTCGTACCGTCTAAGGAACGTAAAAGCCCAGGACCTGTTTGGAGCGGGCGGTAACAACGCCATCTTTTGCCGCCCGCTTTGGCCGGCGGCTCGGCACTCGCTTCTACTCAAAGCCAGAGAGGCACAGCGTCGTCTTCACTACCTGCCTCCAGTAGTCCGAGACTTACAGGTCTTTATGCGATCAAATCGAGCTGCTGACCTTATACCCATTCTTTCAGAGGATGACCTGGCTCGCCTTTCGCCACAGACCCCCCGAACGGGCCCATGACTAGCATCACCTCATCCCACCAACCTCAGTTCTCATTCTCAAACCGCAAACTTTATCACTATCATTCATGCAAACATAAATCGACTCAATCATCCACATCATGCGCAACTTGAACTCCTAGCTGTCGATAGATCCCCCGACATTATTGCCATCACCGAAACCTTTCTTACACAAGATACTTTGGACTCAGTAGTCAGTCTCCAGGGGTGTTCTCTGTTTAGTGTTGATAGGGCGGGGATATAGGGGGGTGGTGTTGATGCCTACGTACGAGATTCGTTTAAACCACCATCCTTGCAAGCTCAGACCCCGACTTCGACAACACGCCTGAATTTCTCATCCTTGAAATTTCCACAGCATTATACAAAGCCTTATTGGCAATAGTCTACCGTCAACCTTCTGCCGCTCTCCCTCACCAGTTCTTCGACACCCTCTCAGACCATCTACCTGCCTACTCAAACATCATCATCACGGGCGACTTTAATATTAACATGCTCACCTTATCATTTTCATCTCAGTTTCTTGCCAGCGAAATCGCCGAAAATTCACTATATTTAGTTCCCTCCAAGCCAACTTACCACGTCTTTTATCGTAACAACCCATCTCATACCTGGATCGACATATTTATCATAAAAGACCCCGCTGCACTCATTCACTATCAACAGTTTGCCGCACCCTTCATTGCCGGGCATGACTGGATTGAAGTCACCCTTCGCTTCATGCAGGTCCCACGCATCACTAAAATTATCCCATCACGCAACCTCAAACACATCAACACTGAATTACTCTCTTCACATATCTCTGCTTTTCTCTCATCCCTCACTACATCCATCACCTCCGTAAATCCGCAGTCGCTAGACACCCTCATTTCCCGGTTCTCGACGATTTTATTAGATGCCTTTGACAATCTTGCCCCGATCAGACAAATCACCCTGTCATCTTGTAGAAAGCCCTGGGTCACTCCTCAAATCAGAGAACTGATGTCGGCTTGGGATCGAGCCTATCGTAACGCCAGGCACTCGGGATTAATCCCCGACATTGATCATTATCGCCTCATTCGCAGCAAAGTTTCGAATAGCCTATCCACTGCCAAAAATTCTTACTTCGCTCATCTCATTGACTCATCTTCAAATACAAAAGACAAATGGTCTGCTCTTCGTAATCTAAATCGCCGGCACCTCACTTCCCACACCTACACAGTTCTTCTCATCAGACACACTCCTTGACACCTACTCATCGGTCTCATCCACACGATCGCCGCTCACCACAGATGACCTCAACTCGCTACACAATAGCACTTCACAACTTTATCCCCCCGCGCCCCCATTCAGCTTTACACCCACATCATCAAACGAAATTCAGCAAGCAATCCTCTCATCCACATCAAAGGCAACAGGTTATGATGGTCTTACCAACCAAATGCTTCGCCTCGCGCTTCTAGTCATTCTACCATTTCTCACCTTCCTATTCAATAGTCTTATCCAGCATTCCCATTTTCCCACCATGTGGAAGAGGGCCCTCCTCCTCCTTCTGGCCAAGGTACGACAACTCTCTTCACCTTCCGATACCCACCCCATATCCTCTCTTTGTGAAATCTCTAAAATTTTTTAACGCATCCTCTTCCGTCAACTCTCAGAACATATCTCAAACTTTAATCTACTAGACCCCCGTCAATCAGGCTTCAGGAAGGGGTACAGCACTCAGTCTGCTCTGAGGGTATACGAGAGGCGATAAATCGTCAGGAGGTGACCATCCTGGTCCTCCTTGACTTCTCAAAAGCCTTCGACACGGTGCCCCATCTCAAGCTACTGAAGCTACTCAAAAAACTCAAACACCTCAACCTCACCAATAGTGCCCTAACCCTTCTTCAAAGCTACCTTCTTAATCGTCATCAGGCCGTTGGAGGGGGAGGCCGTCTCTGACTGGCGCCCGGCTCCGGCGGGCGTCCACCGGGGAAGCGTTCTTGGCCCTCTCCGTTTCTAACTTTACATTAACGACCTTCCCACCTCCCTTATCCACTCCAACCACATGATATACGCCGATGACACACAGATCTACTTACACTGCCCATTCGCCTCCATTAACCAAGGCATAGGTCGCCTGAATCGTGACCTTGAGGCTGTCGCATCCTGGGCCCACCGAAACGATCTCCAGCTGAACCCGGCGAAGTCCAAGGCCATGATTCTTGGTAGCCTTGCCTACACTTCTCGACTCGATCCGGCATCACTCATCCCCATACACATCCATGGCGTTAAAATTCCCCTCGTCCAAAGCGCCTCGAATTTGGGCGTTATCTTCACTCCCACTCTCAATTGGACCTCTCAAATAAATAAAATCAACCAGCGAGTACATCACACACTGCGCTCTCTCAGATTCCACAGGCATGCCCTATCGCGTGGTCTGCGTAAATCGCTGGTCAAGACATTAGTTTTCCCTCACATGGACTATGCCTCGTCGGTCTTCTTTGGACTTGATGCCACTCGCAACTTAAAAATGCAAAGGGCCATCAACGCCTGTGTCCGTTTTGTGATTGGTACTATACCTCGCACGGCACACGTCACGCCATGGCGATTGGGCCTGGGCTGGCTCTCGGCTCTGCGTAGACGCGAGTACCATCTGGGGTGTCTCGCGTTCAACATCATCCGCCATCAATGCCCACCCTATCTCGCAAATCGTTTCCGCCATGTTCCTCCAACAACCTCTAACCAACGTACCCTGCGCCGTCCTCATAGTTCCCCCTTCCCGTACCCGAGCACGCGACGACACCTTTTTCATCCAAGCTTCTGATCTCATAAACCCTCTCGCCCCCATCAATCTCGCCGATTACACCTATCAATCCTTCAAATCCATGCTTCACGAAATCCTACTTCAGCGAGACTGGAACGAGTGGAACGAGCGCGCAGAGCGCGAGGGCATTGCACAGCCCACCAATGACGGCCCCATATAGGGGCTTCCTAGCAGTGCGGGCGGCCCTGTGAGTGTTGGTGGAGTGGGTGGAGTGAGTGGAGTTTGAGAAATCTAATCACTCTTCATCTTATCTTTTAGTTGCCGTCACCCTATATCTCTTTACTCTGCAAACTCTGCCAATGGTGCTCCATTCTCCCCGTTCACCCAGTCATTTCAGCTCCACCTCGCCAGGCGTCATCGAGCCTTATATTCACCAACAATGTCACGCGTCATTTTCATATCCTACTAGCACCTTCACATTCTCTCTGCATCTCACTCTCACTCGTCTTATTCACAGCCTTCTTTACCTCATCTCATCAGCCCTCCTTAGCCATCTCAACTATACACATAGCCCTCCTTTTCTATTTTCTCTTCTGGTCGTAAATCAGTTCATCTATTGTAAACATTTAGCCATATAGTACTTTACTAGTTTTTCCATAGCAATAAATTACTGTATCGTACGTAGTTTAAACTACTTTTCTTACTCTAGTTCTTAAGCCATAGTTTTTAAGTTTACCTACAACCATGTAACTCAATTTTGGCCAGATGAGGATCTTCCCCAAGGCATAATAAATTCTAAACACTCCAAACACTCTCTCTATTGTTCTGACACAGGTAGGCCTTTTTTATTGCTGTTTTAAATATTTTGTGCTTGTAGAATATGATTAATTAATATTAGAATTAGTATCATTTTTTTATCATTTTTAAAAAATTTCTTCTCTGTGAACCGGATTATTTTAAAATATCAATATTTGACCATAATGCAAAATTTTTCCGGGTTTTTTCAATTGTGTTTATTCAAACTCCATCTAAACCTGTCTTTAGTAAAGAGCCAACCCAATGAAATTCGCGTACGTGCGCAACTACGCGCAGTAAACAGGTATCCGAATCCAAAAAGAGACAGAGAAACAGAGAAAGTAATACACACGAACGTTTGTTAAACTAATGTATGCACCTTCGTGTAGGTAGATAGTATAGATACTCTTCGTCGTCTATTATTGTTCTTTTTCGTTCTCGTTGTTTACATGTTAATGAACATAAAAAATTATAAACGTAATTTGCTTATTCCTAATCTATAATATTCACTGATCAAAATACATGTTTATAAATTAACTGTCTTTTCAATACAAAAATATGAAATGAAGATAATTTAGAGTTAAAAAAAAAAATACTTTTTTTATCTCGCGCGTTTTTGAGAGGCTGGTGTGCGTTCGATAGAGAAAATAGGATTCGCCACATAAACACCATTGCTCCGTGGCTGCCTTACGTCCCTTGGGCTTTGTTTCGCAGGTCCCTCGCAGGCCGCAAAATAACCCTGGAAACGATGGCACTTATGTGATGAAAACTACTTTTTTCATCATAGACAACCAAATACTACCAAGTTTAATAACATATTCTTTAATATTTCACATCTGTCGTGGGTCCCGAGACCCACACCTGGTTTTTTAAATAAACAAAAACTATACAAGCATAGTATAGTATAGTATAGTATAGTATGGTATAGTATAAGAGTCACTGTAAATATTTAACAATGTAACTTAGAACAAACTACTTATTGTGTTATAACAATGTATTAAAATCTCAATAAATAGGAGTTTTTAAATGCTGTAATAATGGTTTTTATTTATTGAGTTTTGTTACAAGGTGTTGGGGCAACTATTTTTCAACCAAAATATCCACGTCACAATATCTGATGAGAATAAATAATTAAGTGATTTGCCGAAAGTGACTCAAAATGGCTTAAATAATCGTTTGATAACAAGGTGATTAATTTAAAAAATCATATTTTATTGCAGTTTTATCTTGAATAGCATCCACAACAAATGTCTCAAGAGATTACACTACAAAGTTTTTGGGTAAAAATATGTACGGTATTTTGTATGAGTCAGTTTTAGTCAATTTCCGGAAAAAATACGTCTACTTCTGATACGTGTAGCTAACCTGCTCGCACGGAGGAGAAAATCATGGAGCAAACGCATAGCGGCGATGGAAGTGCCCCCTCTTTTTTGAACCTATATGATTGGCTCATGACGTGTGTGCTTTCAATGCATGCAAGCTATAGCCCACAAGCATAAGCGCTAAGCACGGAGCTAACGCATAAAGGCACTGGCTTTTTTTCCATCGTGCTTATGCGTTTTCGGGCGAGAGGGGATACCGTCCTATACTCAGCTATAGTGCGTAGCAGACAAGAAGTGTATACGTACCTACACTGACTGTTTAGTGACTGATCATATCCCCAAAATTCTGACTAGCTCGAAAAAATAGGGTAGTAGTGTCGATGTATTAGAAAAAATTGGAACATAATTTAAGGGGGTAGTGTCACAATGTAAAGTCAATGCGTGTTCAGAAATACATTGTGTTCCAAAGCAGAAAAGTCAAAATGAATGTGGCAACGCCATATGATGGAAAAACCCTCTGTATATCTATACGTATAAGTATAGATACGTTTGGAAGTTATATAGTACGTCAACATTGACTTGGTGGTGAAATCTCCGTAGCAACATCTTTACGGATCTTTAAATGCACATTTTAAATTTGTTATAACTATACAAGGGTAAAGCTACGGGTGTTGTTCATAAAATATAATGTTTAAAACATACTATTTTACATTATATTATAATTTCAGCAATGTCTAAAACTTTTTTTTTTCGCAATCTGTGAAATACTCTTTTGCCGATAAGAGTACGTGTTAAACAGATAATTTATTTTTCGAAAACGGTGAACCTCGGGTGTATTAATTTGTGTTATTCTACATATAATTGTAGGCTTATACAAATTTTTTCAAGGCATTCTTAAATTTTCGAATTTTGTGACACTATCCCCTTAACAAGTAGAAATGTCAGCAAGAGCCCCCAAAAAATGGCAAGAATGGCCAAAACATATTTTTCGCGTTTAGAAAAAAACCAAAGAATCGTACATTAAAAAAAAATTGTAAAAAAGATGTGCAATTTTAAGACAAATAAAATGAGCCACGGTAAGATTAAATCGGTTTAGCCATTGTCTCGCAAATGGCAAAAAACTGTCATTTCCAGCCATTTTTTCGAAATTCAATATTTTGCATTTTATACAATATTTAGAGCTGAAATTGTATCACAAGACAGATGTTATAGTCCTTATCATACAGGTCCTCTCGAAAAACGACCAAAAAAAAGTTGTTAGCCAACATAGGTACATTTTTCGAACTTATCACTTTGTCTATATTTACTCTACAATAACCTCAAACACCATTTATTTTTCCCAATAAAAAGTATCTTAAACATCGTTTAAGAGTAGTTAACGCTTATGCGTTTTAGGTAGTTGTAGAGTAAATGTAGACGTAGCAAAATACGTTTGAAAAATGCACGCTGTCTCCCGCCTGTTGACCAATCGCCTTAACCTTAATTTTCGTACCTACACTTTTCTGCTTACATTTAGAATGAAAATAACATATTCCTTACAAGCCCTTTACTACACGACAGACACGATTTATATTCTCAAAATACTCTAAAGTGTTAGAAAAATATTAAAAATAGTATTAAATTACAATACTCTCCAGTTTTTTTTTTTTCTTTTTTTACAAAAAGCCTCAAGAATCGCGTTATGTTGCCAAGTGAAAGAATATTATATGTTAACACAAAAATTAATGGCTAATGTCTTATGTTCTGTTAAAAAAATTAATGAGTTTAGATTTGTTCTAAAATACGTATTATTAAGAGCATACTCTTAGAAATTAAATGTCTTGGTAAAGAAAATACTGAGTTAGTATATTTCAATTGGCTATACTTTTGATTAAAATTGAATTTGTGTTATTAATAAAAGCACTAGTAATTTTTTTCATAATCAACAAAAGAGACAAAAGCGTTACGTAATCAACGTTCTGTGATATAATTTGTTTGTAAAATAAGACGATCATTTAAACATTGAAATGCTCATTTAATGATAAGTTGTATTGAAAATGACTTTAAGTTACGAGACTTCTAATGATGGTAAAATTTTTTTAATTAAAATAAAATGTTATCAAAAAGTGAAAGCTATTTGCTCCGAGGGTTGGCGTGGTAGAGATAGAAAGTTCCACAGTGCTTTGCATGGTAGCAGACGATTTTGAAAAGTGAGGTCGCTTAATGCTTATTGGGATAAATATTTTTTTTAAATTGCCTTATCACGCATATTATTACGTTGTAACATGTAAAAATTTAGGGTGAAGCAGCGCAGAAAGGTTCTTTCATTTTTCCCGTTAAAAAAAGTGGTTAAACTCGGCCAAGATGTATAAACGCTTCACGAAGAAACAAGTTAACCTCACTTTTGTATCTATAAAAGAAACTAATTCTCGATATGGACATACTAATAACATGGAACCGTCCAGAGAGTTCTTGATCCCTGTCATCCCCGAGTACATTTATTGTAACTTTCTTATATTTAATGTACGATTTTTGTGATAAAAACTACTAGATATTAAGTAAGACTTTTATAATGACATGTGTATGTGAAACATAATTAAGTTTTTTCCAATAAAAATATACATGCATACAGTTTCTGTCATATCTCTGTACATTACATACATTACATACTATATAAATTTCTTCTCTGTGAACCGGATTATTTTAAAATATCAATATTTGACCATAATGCAAAATTTTTCCGGGTTTTTTCAATTGTGTTTATTCAAACTCCATCTAAACCTGTCTTTAGTAAAGAGCCAACCCAATGAAATTCGCGTACGTGCGCAACTACGCGCAGTAAACAGGTATCCGAATCCAAAAAGAGACAGAGAAACAGAGAAAGTAATACACACGAACGTTTGTTAAACTAATGTATGCACCTTCGTGTAGGTAGATAGTATAGATACTCTTCGTCGTCTATTATTGTTCTTTTTCGTTCTCGTTGTTTACATGTTAATGAACATAAAAAATTATAAACGTAATTTGCTTATTCCTAATCTATAATATTCACTGATCAAAATACATGTTTATAAATTAACTGTCTTTTCAATACAAAAATATGAAATGAAGATAATTTAGAGTTAAAAAAAAAAATACTTTTTTTATCTCGCGCGTTTTTGAGAGGCTGGTGTGCGTTCGATAGAGAAAATAGGATTCGCCACATAAACACCATTGCTCCGTGGCTGCCTTACGTCCCTTGGGCTTTGTTTCGCAGGTCCCTCGCAGGCCGCAAAATAACCCTGGAAACGATGGCACTTATGTGATGAAAACTACTTTTTTCATCATAGACAACCAAATACTACCAAGTTTAATAACATATTCTTTAATATTTCACATCTGTCGTGGGTCCCGAGACCCACACCTGGTTTTTTAAATAAACAAAAACTATACAAGCATAGTATAGTATAGTATAGTATAGTATGGTATAGTATAAGAGTCACTGTAAATATTTAACAATGTAACTTAGAACAAACTACTTATTGTGTTATAACAATGTATTAAAATCTCAATAAATAGGAGTTTTTAAATGCTGTAATAATGGTTTTTATTTATTGAGTTTTGTTACAAGGTGTTGGGGCAACTATTTTTCAACCAAAATATCCACGTCACAATATCTGATGAGAATAAATAATTAAGTGATTTGCCGAAAGTGACTCAAAATGGCTTAAATAATCGTTTGATAACAAGGTGATTAATTTAAAAAATCATATTTTATTGCAGTTTTATCTTGAATAGCATCCACAACAAATGTCTCAAGAGATTACACTACAAAGTTTTTGGATCAAAATATGTACGGTATTTTGTATGAGTCAGTTTTAGTCAATTTCCGGAAAAAATACGTCTACTTCTGATACGTGTAGCTAACCTGCTCGCACGGAGGAGAAAATCATGGAGCAAACGCATAGCGGCGATGGAAGTGCCCCCTCTTTTTTGAACCTATATGATTGGCTCATGACGTGTGTGCTTTCAATGCATGCAAGCTATAGCCCACAAGCATAAGCGCTAAGCACGGAGCTAACGCATAAAGGCACTGGCTTTTTTTCCATCGTGCTTATGCGTTTTCGGGCGAGAGGGGATACCGCCCTATACTCAGCTATAGTGC
>NW_019379924.1:379856-393944 GCF_000648655.2 Copidosoma floridanum
CGATTTAATACTATTTTTAATATTTTTCTAACATTTTAGAGTATTTTGAGAATATAAATCGTTTCTGTCGTGCAGTAAAGGGCTTGTAAGGAATACGTTATTTTGAGGCTAAATGTAAGCAGAAAAGTGTAGGTACAAAAATTAAGGTTAAGGCGATAGGTCAACAGGCGGGAGAAAGCGTGTGTTAAGACGTGCAAGTGAAAATACCGACTAGAGACTTCAAGTTTAGAGACACTAAGTGCAATTAAAATAAATAAGGGTAAAATAAAAAGTGATGCAGCGTCAAAGCTGAGGAGTGGAAAAATAACAGAGGTAAAGGAGGCAGAGAAAAATAGTGGTAAGTCTCAAACGACACTGGACAATGTAGTTAAAAAAGTTGTGGTCGATGGTGTGTCCAGTATTGAAGGATTAAGGGAGTGCTTCGAAAAATTAAAAACGGGCATGGGTAGGTCGGTGTGCAAGAAAGCGGAAGCGGAAACACCCCAACATTTACCCTTATGACTATCAAGATGAAAAAAAAGTATGCAAAACGTCATGTTCAGAGAAAAAATCAGTGTTTACATAGTCAGAAGAAGATATTACAAAATTTAGACAAGGGTCTGAAGACCTTTGCAAAGAAGTGATGACAGAGAGAATAGTCAGGGTAGAAGAGGCCTGATCTGATAGTAAAGAAATTGTGAACATAGCAATTATAAAGAAGAAAATTGTAATCAGGCCATGGAGACTAGGAGAAAGAAAAGTGGTGGGACAAAACATGTAGGATTAAAAAAAGAAAGGCTAGGACGGCCTTCTATAAATGAAAGAAAGATAGTAAATGAAGATGTTGATAGTAAATGAAAGAAAGTAAATAAAGATGTGTATTTAAAAGAAAGAAGAGAGTAGAACAAATCATATGTAGACAAGGAGAAAAAATTTAAGGTAATGGAGCAAGCTTAACTTCGTAACATTAAAAACGGAGCAGATGTGTGGAAATTTTTCATAAATACAAAGATAAAGAGAAATTTGGAAAAAAATGATATAACATTGGAGGAGTGGGAGGAACATTTTAAGACGCTCATAGAGTGGAGCAAGGAAAAAAGGTTAGGAGAAAGAAGAAACGTTACCATGGACGATTTAGGGTCGAATGAAATTTTATACATGGAAATCGTGCAAGCAACCTTAGCATAAAAAATAAAAAAGCAGCTGGCATCGATGAAATCCAAAATGAAGTCTGAAAATTTAGTGGAGGAAACTTGTTTAGTAAACTTTTAGGTTTACTGAATAAGGTTTGGACAAGAGTTTGGAAAGGGTTCCCAGAGGATTGGAGAGTTGCAGTTATTGTACCACTATACAAACAAGGTGATGTAAATATACCGAGTAACCACAGGCAAATCTCTCTTCTTTTAACAGCTTATAAGGTATATGCAGAAATATTAAGGAAAAGACTAGTGGAGGAAATAGAGGAGAAAAAGATCCTACCAGAAGTTCAAGCGGGATTTAGAAAAGGAAGGTCTACTATGGATAACGCGTATATTTTGAACTACATAGTCTAGGTGGCTAAGGCGTAAAAGAAGAAGGTATACGCGGCCTTCGAGGATTTGAAGGCAGCATTTGACACAGTTTCGATAGAGATTCCTTGGAAAGTAATGAAACAAGAAGGAATTAGCGAATATTTAATTAAAAGAATAAAGGAAATCTACGAAGAAACTATATTTACTGTGAAAGTTGAAAATTAGTGGTCAGAAAAATTTTGGAGTACGAAAGAAGTAAGACAAGGGTAAGCGTTCTAAGTCCAATTCTTTTCTGTTTATATTTAGCATCGTTAGAAAGAGAATTTAAGGCTAGGAATATAGGAGGCCTGGTTTTAGGAGGTATGAGGGTTTGGTCTTTAGCTTATGCTGATGATTTCGTCTTGGTAGCATTAAAAATAACGGAAATACTGGATATGTTAAGTACATTGAGAAAATTTCTGAATAAATTAGAGCTGATTTTGAGCACTAAGACAACAAAAATCTCAGTCTTCAACAGCAAAAGAAATAGAAGCAAAGACAAATGGATTTACAAGGGTTATTGGGTAGAGAATTGGACGAAGTAAATACTTTCAAGTATTTAGGTGTTACATTTAACAAAGAAAGCACTTATAGGAAGCACATAAATGGATTGAAAGTAAAAGATATTGCAGCAGCAAAGAGAGCATGGGGTTCAATTATTTAGTTAGAAGATTGATGTCTTATCGGGAAGAAATATGGGGATGGAAAGAGAAAAAGAGCTAGAAAAGATACAATTAGATTATTGTAAGTTAGTTTTAAAACTCAATTTTTGTACACTGAGATACATAGTTTATAGAAAAGCTAATTGTGTGAAAATGAGTAACGCGTGGAGAGACAGAGCGATGAAATTTGAGAAAAGCATAAGCAAGTGGTAAGATGATAGGATAGCCTAATTGTGTTGGAGAGAAAAGGAGAAGTTAAGGGAAATACATTTATACAGTCAAGGTAGAAATAAATTATTTAACATGCTGGTATGGAGGACGTTAACAATAAATATTCAAATCAGTGGAGGTAGATTTGTATGGAGTAAAGTAAGGAGAAGAATGTTGGATGTGAAAAATCAGTACTTAGATGATAAGATAACAAATTCCAAATACAATGATACTATTAACATTAACATTAACGTTCAGATTAAAGTTGAAAAATAACTTCAGTATTGAGAAACGTGCAGAAAAGAAGGTGATATTAGTGTTATAGCTAGGATTAGATGCAGTAAAATTAGGTCTGGAAACAAATATTGATTAAAAGAATGGAATAGATTTTGCAAATTTTGTGATAAAGAAGTAGAAACTATAGATCATATAATTAACAAATGTAAAATATATAAATCATCAATAAATATGTTATTAGGCGTAAATAGCAAATGAAGCGCAATTAAGGTGATAAAATTATTTAAAAGATATGAGAAAGAATGTAAGAAATTAACAGTTGAGAACCTGTCAACAGAGCCTTTAGTGAAATTTATAATATTTGAGGTATCATGTGAACGTGAGTGGAAGATATGAGCGTGATTAAGAAAAATTTTTTTAAACCTAGTCCTTATGTGAGCTAATTGACTAATAATAAACAAATACATATTTATATGTGTGTATATTAAAGTGATTCTTAGGCAAGCAAACGCTGGCAGTGAGAGTCTCAACAATTTTTTTAGTTCTGTATAATAATACTATTAATTACAGGTTGAACAAGAGCCAGCGATGGGTAGCTCCAGTTATTTGTAGAAATGAATAATATTAAATAATTTCTCAGGCACGCAAGCGCTGATAAGAGTAACTTAACGGCTTTTCAATGATTTATAAAAAAAAATTTATTCTTCGGCAAGCAGCTTATAAGTAGCCCTAATATTCCTTAGCTATATAGAGTAATCAAATCAGTGTTTAGGCAACCAACAGTGACCTTAAACTATTGCTATTAAACTGTAATTATGCCACAATTTTTGAGCTTAACGCTGCACTATTAAATTTTTATGGAAATTAATTTATGTAAAACTTCATTTTATTGCAGTATGAATCGTTTAATCATACTCAACCTACACAAATACGTCGAAAATTTTCTGTCACAATTCAATGGTTTACATAAGACATTTAAGTACTTCGTAGCTTTCGTTAGTTTGCATCAAATTTCATTTAAATAAAGAGATGATCACCATCTTTGTAAAACTTGTAAATGAGAGTTATTTCCTACACGACTAATTATCACAAAAGTATTTTGATATGTAAGCCACCTTTCTTTCCCTAAGATTTCATCACAAAATATTGGTCAACTAATTGTGTACCCATTATTATACATCATAAGAAATTTACAAGTGTCTTTGTTGATAAAATGAATTTATTGTACATAAAAAATTAGTCTTATTTAAATGAACTTGTTCAGTGTTTTATTCAAAACAGAACTAAATATGAACATTTTTGAAACGTAATATTCGACATTGGAAATTGATTCTTTGTATAAACGTTAATCATTTACATGACAGCATTTCGCGAAACAGACAATAGTAATCAGTTTAATATGCTTTACTCTATCGAGGTAGCGTACCACTGATACTGATAGCTTTATTTGTCTTTAATAACCAGTGGACAGCGGGTGCTTGGGTACACAAGTATGAAGTTATACTTCTATGACATTCTATAGTAGAAAATATATGAATAAAAATGTATCTTCTATGTAATGATGTTATGAAAAAAGGTGATACAATTATTGATGTAATGAGTATATGTACGTTAATTAAGTGTGTGATTGTATAAAATATTTTTGTATTTAATAAAAAATCAATTATAATGAATATATTAAGTAGATGAGGAAAGTACAAAGGACAGCCGTGGCACGACGCACAGTGGAGAAAAAGTGAGGTTTTTCATTCAAACGCACTTTCTGAAGTCAATTTATATCGAATCAAGCCTTTTTTTTTTAAATATTCGTCAGAAAATTTTCTATCGATTCCTCTGGCTCGATTTTCAAGTTAGAAGCTTATTTTTTAATTATATCGCATATAACCTCAAAAAAATTTAATTTTTCACAACTTATTTACCATATTGATTCCATCACTATGAAAAACGCATTAATTTTTGCTTGCAAGACTCGTCAAGGTCATTGGTTAAACATTTTTTGTGAAACGTAATTTTCAAGATGGCGGAATCAAAATGGCAGCCAAAAAAAAAATTGTTCACTCAATAATCACCAGAACCTACACAAAATGATAAGTAGGAGTTTTTTAGGATGTTGATCGATGATTTCTCACCAAATCCATTAAATTCAATATGGCTGATCAAATATGGTGGATGAACTTTTTGTAATATATGAAAAAAATTCTTATAAAAGCCGACATTCTGTACACTTTGATGATACTAACAACGTATTAATTGCCTAAAAAGATATAACTAATAGTAATGCAGTCAGGTTTCTGTCTTGTTTACAACCTGAGTTCTGAGTCATCTTCTGTATAACCTCAAAATAATTATCTTCTTTCGTATTTGTTCATTAAATTACCATATCTACGATGAATATTATGTAAATTTTTTTATTAAGAGTTTTTCAGACACAGTTATTAAGAGTTTCGGACTCGCTTCTTAACTAACAAATTAAAAACCATTAACCTAAATAATTTAAACCAATTTACTCAACGCGCTCTTAATGAACAAATTAAAAACCATTAACCTAAATGCTTTAAACCCATTTACATAGCGCGATCTGAATTAACAAATTCAAAACCATTAACCCAAGCTATTGAAACCCATTTACCTAACGCGCTTCTTAATTGACAAATCAAAAATCATAAGCCCAAGTGCTTTGTTCATTAAATTACCGTAACTACGATGAAAGTTATGTAAATTTTTTCATTTAGAAAAAATCTATACTTAAGGTGTCCAAAATTTTTCACGTCGAGAAATTATTACTTGTAAAAAATAATACGGTAGTATTTTGAGCGTTACTTACTGTTTTCGAATACATTTAGTTCAAAGTAGCTTATTTGATTGGGCTGAAACATTTTTTGTAATAGTTAAAAAAATTTCTTAAAATTGGTATTGTAGGTGTTATCATTAGCAGACTTAAATATAAGGTAATGGTTGCATTTCATGCATGCAGGTTAGCAATCATTTTTAAATTGTTAGAGTTTTTATATTGTTGACACAAAACCGCAATCGTCAACGGTTCAACGGAACAAATATTTTTATTTCAATGATACTGTTTTTTATATTACTACTTACCAATAATTCAGGTTCTACAACTGGGAAGTACATTTAATTTGAAAATATTACTACGTAATCTCTTCCTCACTCTTTATATATATATTAATAGATGTACATTTTTACATTTTTTGTAACTTTTATACAAAACAAAATTTATGAATCTAAAAACATTAACAACGTCTTAGCTTCATTTAATAGTTCAGTATCCTTGTTCTTCGGTTGCTTCCTTAAACTAGCAATGTAAGGATTTGAAGAAATCATCAAGTAATGTATTATATCTTCGTTTGTTTTTTCTGGATCACATTTTCTTGTATTATTTTCTCGGCATTTTCGGAAGTCTTTGTTCATTGCTTCTTGAGCTTCCTCCGATACGAGTCCAATTGGAAGAATGAATAAATGTATAACATCAGCCCCATGTATAAGTATCATATGGCAGGAAGAAGGCATTGGATACCATTTGTACATTTTTACATAAAGTCTGGCCAGATCAATACAAAATTCCCTAAACTTTGCGGTATCAATATTTTCTTTTGAAGCTAAAACTTGTAACATAATATACAGTTCTTTCAAAATTCTAACATCTACTTTAATAATTTTAGCAATGATTTCGTTATATTGGAAAAACTTCCTGGCTGTGTTGCCGTTGTTGGTGTTTCCACTTCCTTGTTTCACGCAATCAACTAATATACCAACCTTATCTCTTATTTCGCTTTGAATTCTGACCTTGTTTGCAGCTACTAATTGATTCTCTTTATCAGTCAAGACTTGATTAAATTTCTTAACAGGTAGTTTGTATCCTACATGACACATCCATTCCATATTCCGTATCCATGCGTGTAATGTCGAAAGCCCGTACTGGTAGTCAGATACTTTAATTTTTTTTTCATAATTTTATTGAGATCGTTCATTTCTCGAGGCGAAGCCTTACACAACGAGCATCTACTAGCTGCAGCCGTTTCAGTCCTGATTTGTCTTATTTTTCCATCCACCATTGTACATAGCAAAATATGTTCAACGCTGATGCTTAAGCCCTAGATATTGATTTTTGTTGGTTGTAACTCATCTTTTTGATTATTTAGACTATCTAATTCTGCATTTACAACATCGGCTGATTCTTTTGTATATTCAAATTGTATAGTGCGGCAGTGTTAAGTTGATGATGGTTTTTTGTTTTCCCACACTTTTACTGTATTACCGTCTGCATAGGCTTCAAGACAAATGGGCACCAAGCAAGACAAAAAAATACTGTTACAATGCAATACTGATGCATCAGTAAATGATTGTTTGATTATGAGACTTGGAGCAATACGAGCAATTCGAGTGCTCGCATGGCTCGGATTGCTTTATGCTTCATAAGTGAACGAATTTAAGGTGTTGTACCACCACAGGATGCGCTAACACTTTACAAACGTGTGGTACACCAGGGATCTCGGTGTTGTTGATTAAGAATAACGTATGTTCCGTAGTACATACACAGATTGATAATTTTCAAAACTGTTGGCTACACACAATGACTTCTCGTTAACACCCACAAAGATTTCGTTGGGATACGTATATTCACATAATACTTTTACGTACAAATTTACATTTTTGTAAGCAGCATATAAAAATCAGCATAGATTAGCATATTAACATGTACATGTTTTATCCACATCTAATAGATTCAATTGTCATTCTAAAATTAATGTCTATGTTATAGTTGCAATGCAGATAAAGAATTCACATAAATATTTAATTAAATAACCACATGGATATCCACGTAAATATTCAAGTGGGATCTATGTCAATCCACGTCGATATTTTATGGATATCTACGTGGATCTCCACGTGGATTTCCATCTACATACTAGCAAGTGGGTTGTTAAATAACTGTGTCCGAAAAACTCTTAATAAAAAAATTTACATAATTTTCATCGTAGATACGGTATTTTAATAAACAAATACGAAAGAAAATAATTATTTTGAGGTTATACAGAAGATGACTAAGAAATCAGCTTGTAAGTAAGACAGAAACCTGACTGCATTACTATTAGTTATATTTTTTTAGGCAATTAATACGTTGTTAGTATCATCAAAGTGTACAGAATGTCGGCTTTTGTAAGAATTTTTTTCATATATTACAAAAAGTTCATCCACCATATTTGATCAGCCATACTGAATTTAATGGATTTGGTGAGAAATCATCGATCAACATCCTAAAAAACTTCTACTTATCTTTTTGTGTAGGTTTTGGTGATTATTGAGTGAACAATTTTTTTTTGGCCGCCATTTTGATTCCACCATCTTGAAAATTACGTTTCACAAAAAATGTTTAACCAGTGACCTTGGCGAGTCTTGCAAGCAAAAATTAATGCGTTTTTCATAGTGATTGAATCAATATGGTAAATAAGTTGTGAAAAATTAAATTTTTTTGAGGTTATATGCGATATAACTAAAAAATAAGCTTTTAACTTGAAAATCGAGTCAGAGGAATCGATAGGAACTTTTCTGACGAATATTTAAAAAAAAAAAAAAAGGCTTGATTCGATATAAATTGACTTCAGAAAGTGCGTTTGAATGAAAAACCTCACTTTTTTCCCATTGTGCGACGTGCTACCAGACTGGTCAGTAAGAGAGTGCCCGATTTTATCGAATCCCCTAAATCGAAACGTTTAACATCACGCTCGCATCTGTTACATACGCTGACACACTCATTCTTACAATTAGTTACGTATCGACACACACAGTAGTTGTAAAAAAAAGGCTTGGAAAACATTTGAAGATTAGTTTTAATAATAAATGTCTAATCAATTTCATATTTTTTTATATACATGATTAATATCATGCCAATAAAGTATATCACAAACATAACAAAAGTTATGCATAATTAATGATTGTAAATTAAAAAATGAAGACACATGAAAACAGTTAACGTTAACTCTGCACGGCTTTCAACCTAGTTATTAAATTTATTTGTATTGTATTCTTAAAATAACACGATTGGCGTGTGATAACTTGCGTAAAAAATTTAAACCGTTAATTCTAATATAGAAAAAACAACATCCTGTAGTACTGCTTTATCTTGAATAGGATAGTACTACATGTCTGTAAATAGAGCTAAAAAATTTTTTTTTTATAAATCAAAAAATTTCGAATATTATTTCAAAATAAGACACAATAAAAATTAAGTACGTTACGACATTATAATATTCATTCATTTATTCAATGTAGTATTTATGGAGATTATTTTATTTTTATTTATTTTATTTTGTTAAATTTGCAAGAATATTTTATAAAAAGTACTTTCTCATGGAATTTTCGGACGACGTAATTTTCTTTTAGATTGTACTGTTGTTTCAAGACTATATTTTTCCTATTAAAAATATTTTTAGTATAGTTCATATACTTAGTAGACACACATTTGAGGATATCTATTGCCCGGACAATAGCTATTGTCTGAAATAACAATTCACTGTTGAGACATGTAATAACAACAGCATTAGTTTCTTAGATTCGGAAACTATCATTCAACAAAATAACACAGTACTAACTAATTGGTACAAAAAACCCACACACTCAGGCCGATACTTGAAGTTTCTCTCCCACCATCCAATACAACTTAAAATAGGTATCATTTACACATTAGTAGACTTTTCCATTAAATTAGCAGACACTCAATTCCATAACGATAATGTTAAGTTAATCAATAAATTTTTACTAGCTAACAACTATCCTCAAAAATTTATTGATAAATTTTTAAACAAAAGAATAAATACCTTAAAAAACATGAATATAATTGACAATCGCAATAGAAATGATAATTATAAACTAAACTTATCATTACCGTATATTTCCCACTTGCATGGTCCTATTGAATATTATTGTATGAAGCTTCACATTGATCTTGTATACAGTTTAAACAATAAATTGAAGTCGATCTTTTCACTTGGAAAAGACGTAACCGAGCCACTCGATAAAAATAATGTCGTTTACCACATACCATGTGCGAATTGCAACTGCTGTTATGTCGGTCCAATATCGAGAGCTGTAAAATTAAGAATGGCAGAACACGAAAGGAACATAGAGAAAAAAATGGATACGTATGTACTATCACAACATAGCATTGAATTTACACATCCCCTTAATTTTGATAAAATAAAAATTTTAGACACAGAACAAAATTACAAAAAGCACCTTTTTCTGAAACGTTAACTATACATTACTTCAATAATAATTTTAATAGACAACAAGATACAGAGAAATTGAAAAATTGTTATAAGTCTCTCGTTAAGTTAATTAAGAACGGAGACTTACTTGATGTACATGATTTGAGGACCCCTTTCATTTATAGTATTAGGAAAACATGAACTATTTATAGGCGTCTCACAAGGAACTGCTTGCAATTCTTATTTGATTGTATTACATGCGTATACTATGTCATTTGTGTATGTGCAAGATATAAAAACAACTGACCTTGAAACTCTGACTACATTACGATTTCACATCACTTTCGTAAGAGTCAAAGGTATGTTATACACTTTAATTAATTTGTTTTCATTGTACTTACAAAATTTGTTTTGTAAAAAATTTTTTTATTACTCATAGATTTTTGTACCTACTAAGGGCCGGGACATTGTCTAAACGGCCGAAACGTCGTTTTGATTTTCAATAAATACAAAATTTGACAGTGCCACCATTGGACGTTGTTTTAAATTATTTGATTACATTAAGTTTTTGTTGAACAGGCGGTGAGTAGCCTAACTGTTTATTAGTTATAAATAATAATAAATTTAATTCTTGGGCGAGCAAGCACCAGCGATGAGTAGCTTCACACTTCTTCAGTTTAGTACAATAATTGAACAGATTTTTGGGCAAGCAAGCGCTGGTAATGCGTAGTTCAACTACTTTGAAAGCACGGCGAACATATGAGAATGCCTTATTATATGTTTTCGTCAGGACAAAAAATTTAACCCCTTAAAAATCGTCTATTTTTAATATAAAACAAATTTTTAACCTAGTATGAGGGTGATCCGAGTTGGTTACATGCTGTATGTGTAGATGTATGCATGTAAATTCTCAAGTTTTCCGATCAACTCAAGTAGTTGTTGCCTAAATAGGCTCAAATTTTGTTGGTAGTTTAAAGTTAGATATCTAAGCTGATGATTTAAATTTGGACAAGTTTTTTAAAAAAAAAGTTTTTTGTAGCACTTTTAGTACAGCGCTCTTAGAAAAAAAAACCAGTTTTACTGCGATAACTTCTTTCACGTACATTTTACAAGTACGCATTCTAAGAGAGAGTTATAGATTTCGTTAGAAAACAATTTCTTGTATTATGAATTTCACTGGTTACAATGTAGACACTTTTTAATGCAAAATAGGTCCGAAAAGAACGAAAAAATTATTTTTTGCCTGTTGCAAGAATAAACTAAAATTCTACAACAAAGTATTTGATACAAAATATTCAAGTGTGATTCGGCAGGAAACAGGAGTAGATATGGATTGTTGATTTATAGCGATTATGGTATCTGTTAGTTTGTTGTTACAATATCTGTTACAAATTGTAATGCACCGGGAATAAAGAGTGTGTGCACGTACGTGTAGTTGAGGAAAAGATAAGCCATGTGCGAGCTAGGTCATATGAGAGGAGTAACAGAAAGAAGGAGATAGAGTTTCCAGAGAGAGTAGGCTGCGAGCAGCAAAACTGTCAGGACTCATTGACAGGCCTTCAAGAAGAAAAGGATGTAGATTATGTGCACGATCAAAATGTCGTCCAACCTTCTTCAGTCCAAGCAGCTCATGGCAACCCCCGAGAAGCATCATTTGTGGTACAGCTGAAAATTCTAGTCACGAGAGGTTCAAGGTTACTGGGCAATACCACGAGAGCACGAATCGTGGACCTACCCTAAGAAAGCTTGCCGAGAAATGTAGTGGCATGTTGCGAGGTAAGGTTGACTACTGGTAGGAAAGTGCGGGATAAGGACTTAATAGGTAGGTAGTGCCGGAGTCAGATTGCTCGTGTGTAGGATTTGTGTAGAGGATAAAGGTAAAAAGCGGGAGTATGGATGAGTGTGCGCGATTGAGGCATGCTATGGATTTCATTGTTGTTGAGAAGAAGCATAATAAGTGTAAACGTGAGTCAAGATCGCTGAGAGAGAAAGAGAGGGAGAGAGAGAGAGAGAGAGAGAGTAACGTTGAAGGAACCGTGAGCCGCATGCGTGAGGGCACTGATCAGGTCATCTGAGAGGAAGAGCATATTGGATAAAAGTACTTTGGCATTTTAGATGGTGTATAGATTTATAAATGTTTTAGTGCACTGCATCGGGACGGTTTCTCGTCAACGTGAAATCATTGACAGAACTGGCTATTTGAACATTACAAACTAATAGCATTTTTCTTGACGTACATCCAGTGAACAACTATAGTAAACGTTATTTTGTTCGGAAATATTATCACCAGACTCACTGACTTTGCTTTCAGGTAGCTTCGATTTTACTTTGACGCCACCAAGCGAATCCCTTTGAAATAAATCAGAAGGCTAGCGTTTTTTTGCGAAACTTCGAGTTCATTTTTTGTGACTGTTAGAATGTTTTAAAAATCACCATCCAAACACCATCTAGAAAGTGTAGAGAATCAGTATACCAAATTTCAGCTGTAACGGTGAGAGACCGTCAGGCCATTACCGGCAGGCTAGGGCAGGTAGGGAAGCAGGGAAAAGAGGAAAAAGAGTTAAAGGGACTAGGTGGGAAACCGGTAAGGGATAGGAGGGGAAGAGAAGAAAAGGCCGAGAGAGCAGGAGATTAGCTTGGGCCAGCGAACGCGCGTGAAGCGATTTTTTCTGTTTTTCTTTTTCTCCAAGAGAAGCGAGTTTTTGGTTTTTGTTAGAGTTCCGGCCGTGATAAGCTTCGCTGTGGCCTTTTGTGACCTGGGGTGTGACATCCAGGGTGACCGTAAGTGTGTGCTGGAGGCTGCCATGAAGGTAGGCGATCACGAACTTCCACGAGAGGCGGAAGAATTCCCCTGCCAGGTCAGGCCGGGGTCGACGCCGAGGTCATCGGTTCACCACCACTGCCAGTAGGGACGCCTACTAGCCCCAGAGAATACGCCACAGCTTATCCGAGATTAGAAGAGCGTCCCCGCGACAGCAAAATAGTGACCTCGTCGCTGTAAGTACCTGCTAACAGGCAGTTTTATTGTAAAGGACAGCGGCCCTCGATTAGGCACCCCGTAACACAGCAAAATTGGTTAAGTAGTTTTCATGGTTAGCGATTATAACGTTTTTTGGGACTTTGCTGTATACATTAGTAAGATGAGATTATATACTAATAAGAATAGTGAGATACTTAAATTAATTTTTTGCTGAGCAAGCAACAGCAGTTACAAATCCAACTGCTATTTGAATATGTATACTAAATGAATTAATCAATGAGTAATCAAGTGCTGATTATTAGTAGCTATATTGCTTAAGAGTAGTGTATAATAAGTTGCTTACATAGAAATATTAAAATAGAGCACGCTAGGGGTACCGTAGCCTATAAGTGATAACGATATGCGGAGTAAGAGAAGGCTACCCACGAGGCCCCCTGTGTCCTTGTCTAATTAACATGTGCGTTTCGACTTCTTTTTATCTATACACTTGTTAAACAAGAACATATTAGCAGGTCCCTTCAGCCTGCTTGCCTTGGCAACATGTGCCACCCAGTACGAACACTACCATTTCAGATCAGAACCTATGCCGTTTCGTCCTTTGTTTTTGAGAATAATTGAGAATTGAACATCGTAATTCAAAGTTACAAGTCTTAAGGTACATAGGTCATGAAAAAAAAGTTGACAGATCTTTAAAAAAATTGAATGTGTTATAATTTGAGTAATAATACACGTCTAGTCGAAAAATGAGACGATTGTATCTCGTATCGCAGATATGTTAATCCAAAGTTCGTGTTTTTTTCATTGTTATACATGGCATATTATGGAAAGGTAGATTGTGTTTGTCACTATTTTGGACTTCTTGCTAGAGAAAATTTAGAGTATTTGTCTAAAAACTCAACTATTATTGTTTAATACTTGAAGATTGTTGTAGTCAACTTTGGATATAATTATGTGACTAGTAATCGAGATATTTGGATCCAAAGCCAAAACTAAATGCAGAAAATAAACCTGCAATTTTCGTTGCACGTAGAGACAGTTGGTAGTAAAGATCACGCCAATACAAATAAATTCGAGTAATTACAAAGAAAAATACGGGTCCATTAAAAATCAATTTTGAATAAAAATATCATTGTTTTTGATTTGTTTATTGGTTTTAAAAAAATGCATAACAGTAGTAGACGTTAATAGAATCTCACAATATTGTTTATATATATATATATATCCCTATATCATGAGGGTGATCCGAG
>NW_019379924.1:456939-499391 GCF_000648655.2 Copidosoma floridanum
GTTAAAAAAAAAATTTGCCGACAGTTGGAATCGATCCTCAGATAGCAAAACGAGAACAGTAGTGGCATAAGCCCTTACTACCTTAGCTATCGAAACTTCGAGGGAAAGAGATCTTAAAGTCACATATGTTCATCGATAACCTCCGGGGCTTGTCCTACAGTTCATAACAATTATGATGAGGAAAAATAATTAACCAGTGGTTTTATAGCTGAAATGCCATCCTTAAAAAAATTAGCTGAACATTTTTTCAAAATAATACTAGATTTCAAATTAAGTATTAACGTACGGAAAAAAAAAAAAAATGTTTTGATATCAAATTCTGTGCATATAATTATGAGCATTTAGTTTCACGATTTAATCGAATGTAAGATTGATAGATAACATTCAAGCAAGAGCGAGAGAGCAAGAATTAGTTAAATATATATAGCATATACTCGGTTGCAGTCAAAAGAGAAAAACTCGTGTCGTTGCTTGCTTTGGCTGTGCGCTCAGATATATAGCTATAGTCAACATTTCCACACATCTCCTCGTCGGCACACATTCGGTATACCCCTTCTACGTGTCGCCAAAATGTGCGCCTGTATGCTCATTTCCACGCGAATCCACTTCACTTCTTGTAGCCGCACACTCTTCGATACGAGTCTCGCACTCTCGAAAAATGTGCGCCTTGGTTCGACCGCTGGCCGCGGCGGGTCGCCCCGATCAGTGGAAAAAAGTTGTCTCACGCCGTAGCATTGGCGTTAGCAATCTCTCTACTCATCTCTGACCTAGTGGCTGCTTTAGGGGAGGGTCGGAACTGACCAAAGTATTTGTACACACGAAAAACGAGAAATGATTCACTCGCCAGTCCCGGTGATTTTAATTTTTAGCGGCATTGGCCAGTGAAATTTTTTAGTGCCAGAATGTAATTCGAAAAATGACTGTAGGAGGCGTTGTAGAACTAAATTAAGCGTTTTTCAAAGCTATTTCTAAGCTGATCATTATATTTATAAATCGAGGGACAAAAATAATGCATTATACGTTCTCACTTGTTTGCTAGAAGCATGTATAATTTCGGTATAAATATAATCTATGATAACTAGAGTTTATAATTTTAACGCAAAAATTCTGGAAAAAAGCTTTATTTTGGTATGCGAGAGTCTTTTGTTTGAAAAGTTAAGTATTTGACAGGGGTCGGAACTGACATTTGAGGTGATTTTTGCAATTTTCTTCGTGAAAGGGACTAGAAATCGGTTACATCTATAATTCATCGAGAATTCATAACATTTAACATGTCTTAACACTGCAAGCATGATTAATTTTAGTTTTAAACCGTCGTACAAGCTCTAGACACGATTTGAGCCAGTTACGGCAAAATCACCCATGTATATTTTTTTATTCATAACTATAACGGCAATCTCTTTCTCTTGTATATGCACATACAAATCTTAATAGTCTAATTGTCAAGGATGCTATTGAAATAATTTTAAAATATACTTATAGAAGAAAGTTATGGTTTTTTACTAATGTATAAACCTCAAGCGCGAAATCTCGGGTATTTTAAATGGAATTTTTTTATTTCGTCTAAAAAATATGACTCAAAGAAGTAGTTTTTTCAGGGATAACGATAAGTATGGACGATGGTAATATTAACTATCTACTAATTAGTATGAGTATTGCTAAGAGAAAGAAAACATTTCATTATTTAATTTTTTTAACAATTACTATTTCATTTAAAATTAGTAAATAATTTATTTACAGAACAAGAATGAACAAATGATTTATTGGATATCATTTGATGTGAAGATTAAAATAAATTTTTTTTAAACTGCCTTATTATTTGTAACACGTCGTTTACCACTAATATTTTAAGATAATAAAACTCGAAGTCTCGTTGTTAAAACTATGCAAATCTGGTACATGTAAATAAATTTTAAGATACGCTGACAAGCAAAATGGACAAGAAGGACTTCGAGTTTTACCATCAAATGTTTTCTTTCTCTTAGCAATACTCATACTAATTAGTAGATAGTTAATATTACCATCGTCCATACTTATCGTTATCCCTGAAAAAACTACTTCTTTGTGTCATATTTTTTTATAAATAGGTCAGTTCTGAGCTCCACCCAAAATTATAGAAGCTATATAAATTTTGACTCTAATAATTTGGAGCGAATTTATTGCAGATAATTGTTTTTTATATACTGACAAGCAACAATCGGCCATAAAATATTTATAAAGTTCAATTCGAAAAACCAAAAATTTTAAACTGAATCTGAGACAGTTGCGGTTGAATTACCAAAATTTATGTCATTCAGTACTATTATTATTTCACATTAAATTTGGTATTACATTTTAAGTCTTCTTTGTAGCCGTAAAAGCCCCTAGCCCGTACTCCCATCACACCTTGTCCTCTAATTACACGTATCTATCTATTTGTCCAATTTACAGGTGTTTTAAAAGACTGTTATATAATTATGACTTTCGTTTTTCCAACTCTTGTTCGATTCATATTAATTTTCACATAAGTCTTTAAATATTAATTTTTGAAAGGCCCTTGCAGCTGCCTTTGCAAATTAATGGTCTTTAAATTGTTCTTTTGGTGTGTTTGACAGGAAAGCAGACTATATAAAGGGAATATAGCTTGCAGTACACTCTAAAATTTGCAACATTGCATGCGAAAAAATATTTGAAACGTTTTAGCGATTAATATAAAAAACTTCCACATGTTTCGGGATATTAAAAATTCACCCTTTTAAAGATACAAGGATTAAAAAATTTCATTATGTTACAAAGCCTAGAACAGCGTTTAGGTCAGTCAGAATCGATTAAGGTAAGTTTATCCATCCATTAACTATAAAATCCATTAAAACGGAAAGTTTTATGATAAAATCATGACATGGCAATAACACAATAATCCAAAAAGTTTCAAGGAACTACATACTGACCTATAAGTGTTATGAAACAAAGTATTATCAAACATCGTAACAAAAATATAATTTTGATATTAGTGCTAGCAGACTTGATGAACGGGAATTGCATTATTAACTCTGTGTCAAGCCGTATGCTATCAAGAATGGCATGCATCACAGTATAATCGTGTACCACAGAGTTTAGTATGGATTCAAATAGTTTTTACAATTGTATATTTACAAGGCTTTGTTAGCAAAATTAACAAAAACACCAGGACAATAAAGAAAACCCATACGAAATACTTGCATGCACTCAATAGCTATACACAGCTGGTAACGTCATTAGGCACATACTAAAGATCAAAATTCTAACAGTTTTTACATTTTTTTAACAATGCAATTCCAAGAATTTTCAAAAATATTCGAAGAAACAAAAAATTCCCAGAATTTATCATAACGAGCTAAAGCCACTAATAATCACTTTACATATAGTAATATCGTGTGTAATAAGAATCGCAAAAAACCTCTGATACCACGTTTACGCAACTGATTATAACAAGATATACAGTAACATCGTATATTACATAGTTACTAATCTTAGTAGTTTTTATCATCCTAAATCGTCTATTTTGAAAGTTGCATTAAAGAAGTGTTAAAAAAAAAAAAAAAATATTAAAATTCACGAAAAAATCTTTATACAACACATTTTAGTCCTACTACTTTTGATATCCTGGAATTGTTTATTTAAAAAGTTTTGTTCAGAGAATATCTAAAAAATACTTGAATTCGCAATAATACCTCATTACGTGTTAAATGCTGCTGATTACGATAAAACATACAGTATTATATATGTTATATAATACTGTATGTTTTATAGTAATCAGCAGCATTTAACACGTATTAAGTTTTACTCTTATACATCTTAGTCTACAATAATAATTTATAGAAGCTATCATACGTAACAGTAACAAGTTCGATACTTTCAATTTGCTGGAATTAAATATTATGAACATTTCATTAAAAAAGCTATTGTAAAGCTCTAAACTTCGAAAAATGAGCGAACTTTACTGTGCTAATAATGCATAATAGATAAAGCATACAGTGTAGGAAAACAATAATAAGTGTTTGGTGTTTAAATACAGTGACATTCACTCGCGTTCATTTATACGCTCGCTATATTTAGGACCGCTTGCAACACTGCTTCCTGGTTTTATAGACCAGTCACTAAGCCTCTGAATTTGGAAGATCATATGCAGTGATGGTTTCTTATAAACTTGGAGAAATAGACATGAAAAAGACAATAAAAAATTTATAAAAAAATATGGCGTCATAATAAAGGAAGTGTTAACGAATTTATTCTGCATATATCTTGTCAACGATAATAGACACGCCAAACATGATAATATTAGCGCGTACGGCAAAGAATTTGCTATCAGTTAAGCACTTTTGCAATATGTTGACCTACAATAAATCTTGAGAAAAACAATCGCTAAGACAATTTTGACCACTACTGTAAAACTTAGGAAAAAAAAGTAAGCGGCCAATACCAGCAGTGGCGGCGAAGCTAAGCTATTCGCTTTGTGCAGCCATTTAAAATAACACCACTTGCAGGGGAAAAAATGTCGATGCTAACTAACAAAGAATCCATATCATCTCATAGACATTAATAAATTTCAAGTGTTTATTTCAACAATAAAAAATATTTAACAACTAAAATAAGTTTTTTCAGTCTCAGGTAGCATATTAATAGCATAGCAAATGATACTTTATTTTTAATTGCATGAAAGAAAAAATAAATTTCTAGTATGAACTGAATATAATGTATAAGTATAAAAAATACCATTTCCTAATGTGCTGATTTGTAAGTACTCCAAAAAATAAACTGATATTTGAGTGAATCTACAATACACACTCATAAAATATCAGAATATTAGGTAAAAAAAATTTTTTCATTAGGGCACTATCAGTATGTATTTTTCAGTTCGTAAGTATACTTAACACCCAAAAAAATTACATCAGTTATAAAATATACGTTATTGTTGAAATAAACGCTTATAACAGATCATTGCCCATAAGATTCTGTGTATTGGTATCGACAACTTTTTCCCTACAGGTGGCGTTGTTTCAAACGCTGCACGAAGCGAATACCGTACTCCTCCGTATGCAAGACAAATATAATAGTCAATGTAGTGGTGTGGAGAGAGAGTAAAAATCAAAGACAGAAACCGAGTATAAATTAGATTGGATTTTTTGTTTCAGTTTACGGGCAGAGCTCAATTTTGTATTTTAAGTCCAATAAAAAGTTTTGAGAGTATAAAAACTGTATCCAAGAGACAATTTTTTTTTTATTTTCCAGGATTTTCTATTAATTTAGGTAAGTCTAAATTAAGGATATAAGGATAATTTTTTTTTTCTTTTTAAATCAAATCAGCCGATTTAAAGGTAAATGACCTAATTACTGCACAGGCACCAGCTACTGCGCACTCGTCGGTAATACAAAATGAGAAAAACTAATAGGAAAATCAGTGTGCTCAAATATTGTAACACGTTTGGACATTATTAACGTTCAATCCAGATTTATACTACATCGATACACATCAAGAAATGAGAAATTTAGCTGAGTCTCAAATTTTAGTCCACAGTAGTTAGGTCATTTACCCCTAGTTGATTTCCACGCCTTATAGTTAAATAAAACCAATGAGACAATAGTATGCAATAGCAGAATACCACAATAGAGAAGTACATATAGTAGAAGTACAAACTTATTCATCATGAATGTACCGTGGTTAAAAAAAAATAACCTGTAGTACTTTCTATAAAATGAGTATATTTTGCGTACAGCAATGTTATGATTTGATTTTGTTTATAATAAGAACTACAATTATTAATTTTATAATAAAACAGCTGTAAGCCCACTGTGTCATGGATGACCAGTGAATATTTATTTATGACACGTAGGCAGCAATTACTTCCTAAATAGAGCAAGTTTCTGCCAATGTACTTCATTTAGCATTCTCCAACGTTATTCTTAAGTCAATTTCTATCAACTACACCCAGAAATATTGATTTACAGATTTGTATAGATGTTTTTTTTTAATTCACTATGTGAAGCATTAAAAAGAGAAATTATGAGGTTTTTTAACAGTAAAAAAGAAAGCAAGTAAGACTTAAAAAATACTGTTTAACCTGTTGTCGTAAGGTAAAAGGCGTAAAAACCAAATAATATAACTAATGTCAATATATATATGAATTAAAATGAAAAAAATAAAAAAATAACAATAAAAATATGAAAAAACCTTCATTCGAAACTGAGCCCAATAAATACAGGATCATAGAAAATAAGAAAAAAAATCCACCTCGAAGATTTTTTTCCACCGTCAAAACTTTTTTTGGGGGACTGAATAGCAAGCATATTAATTAACGGGAGTAAATGTCAACGTATTTAAATACCAAATACTTATTAACGTTTTCCTGCACTATAAACATTATCCATCATAAGTTATCGGCACAGTAAAGCTCGTTCATTTTTTAAAATTTGGAGCTTTACAATAGTTTTTTCAATCAAATGTTGAAACTATTTGATTCCAGAAAATTGAAAGTATAGAACTTGTTGCTGTTATGTATTTTTACAACTGTAAAATATTATTGTAAACTAAGATGTGTAACAGTGGAAACTAAATATTTGTTTGATGAAATAATAAAGTTAATAAATACAAAAATATAGGTAACATTAAATTTTGAGTAAATGACCAGAAGCATTGCGAAAACATAACTAACTCTCTGCTCGCATTCGCTGTATATCGACGGTTGGGTAAAAGACAGAGCCAACTCAGATACTTGGTGAAAAAGGAGCTAACTCGAAATTTGGGTTGAAAAAGGAGCCAACTCAGGTTCGGGTTGAAGAAGGAGCCAACTCGGGAGTAATTTTTTTTCATCAAGTTTTGTCGTGGTAGCACTGAAATTCACAATGTAGGTAAACCAACTTAAACGAACAAAGATTTTCCATTAATCCAATGGTTCAGAAAAATAATTTATGTTATTGTAATAGAGTGAACTACACTTATTTAATTATGTACTTTACAAGTCTGCTGCGATTAGACGTAATTCTATGATTAGACTATGGACGTAAATCATTTTAAATGTTCTTAAAAAAATTTATAATACTTTTTCTCAATCATAAGTTGTTCCTGCAAAACGAGTAAACAATATGCATCCAAAACTTATAACCAACAGAAACAAACTGCATCTACATAGCACCTATTCAAAAGAAAAAAAAGTAATGGATTTGCTGTGCGCATTAGAGTGTAGTNAGATATAATAACATCACGTGAATTGCTGAAAGAGAATGTTATCCTCACTGTAACCTGTGTTCACGATTTTACTTTCGTAGAATATGACATTGCAAACAAAATAATCCTGGTTTCAAGGGTGTGCCTCAAAAAAATTATATGCTATTCTCCCTCTCTCTTTCTCGCTCTCGCTCTCTGCACACACACACGCGCGCGCACGCACACACACGGTCAAACTATAATTTATTCAAATCTATTGATATATACAACATATAATACATGTCCACATACATTTAATAGCATATAAAGTGAGATTGTGTTGTATAAAAATATATGTTTGAAAAAATTTCAAATTTTTCTTACTCCGTAAATTGAACCTCTAACTTTCGGATAAGTAGTCAGGGACCTTATGAATTGTGCTTTGTGCTACGCAGTACGCCGACCTGGTCTCTATTCTTATTACTTATATGAAAACCAATCGACAAACTACTGAACTAAAAAATAGATCGATAATTGGGCATATTAACATTGTATGTAATTTAGCCTGCTGATTGCGAATAAAATAGTTATAATCATTTTAAAGTAGTGGATTTATGTTACAATCGTATTTTAAAGCTCGTTTTCCTTATACCTTGTTAACGGTTCGAGATACAGAAAAAATAAAAATACCAGCGAGTAAGGCAAAATATTTCATCAACTAGCACTTTTACTTTTGTTTTGTAAATGGCAAAGTGTTAAAAAAAAAAATGAAAAAGACATTATGACAGTATTTGTAAGGATAACCAACGTGAAATTTTTTGAATAAAATAATACATAGTATGTATAAAAATGTTCGGTATGAATTTTGTACACAATTTATATTTAAAAATAATTCTACATAAACTTTATGAAGTTCTTATCCAATTAAAATACTTGCACTATCTAATTTTTATCTCTGTTTAAGTACTTGTTTCAGTGTGTGCGCACGTGGAATTATTTGTTTAAAAAATGCATAGTTATCGGAAAATTTTTTTTTGACTTTGTATTAACTCTCAAACGTAAGAAATTCCATACCTACTTCAAAAAAGTATTGAAAGATTTATTCGATTTTGTTTTAAGGCTGAATATTTTATGGCCGATTGTTGCTTGTCAGTATATAAAAAACAATTATCTACAATAAATTCGCTCCAAATTATTAGAATCAAAACTTATATAGCTTTTATGATTTTGGGTGGGGCTCAGAACTGACCTATTTTTAAAAAATACTTAAAATTCGTTGTTTAACTGTAAGAGTCTCGAAAAAAATTGTATGGATACATTTTAACATGCTCATACCAATAAAATAATTTTCAAATGGTTTATTATTTTTTTTACAATTAAAACTTAATATCTTAAAGTTTCAAATTAAAGTTAAGACTGCAACTTAAAAAAATTTTTTTGTACTGTACAAATACAATAGTTAATTTTTATTGTGTTTTATTCTTGGAAAATATTTTCATTCGTGATTTAAGTGATTTTTTTATTTCAGGACGTTCTTCACATAGTTAGTGGGGAAAAAGTTCAGAGAAGTGAGAGGAATGATAATGTGTGCAGTAAAGCTAGCAATTGTTTTACTCATGTGTATGTACTTATATATATGCTTTGACGCACACTTCATCCCCTCTTTCTAAACTCATTTAAAAANTAAAAAAGACTTATTTACTCAATAAATATAGTCAGCTTCGATCTTAGTGGCTTTGAGTACTCTGATACTCCACCTCAAAATCAATGAATTTAAATCACTCACTATTTTATTTGAATTTTCAAATGTATTATCATCCTGATTTTTTAGTTCTTCTTTGAACACTGTTACCGAGACACATACAAAAAAAGTCTCAAATTTATGTAAAAAATAAATATTTAATGATGAAAAATTAAATTTCCAATGACTCATAATCTAAAAATGTATAAAAACTTAACTACAATTGATTTTATCAATTTCAGGGGGTCGGAACCGACGTTTCGAGCCTTAAAGCTCTCGGATTGTCGGTGACCGAGACACACTGATTTTTCCGCTTATACAGTATCTGTCATCGCCAAATAGTATAAGAAAGTACAGTTTACGTACCTGTTTAAGTAAACCTAGTCAGAGATGAGTAGAGAGATTGCTAACGCCAATGCTACGGCGTGAGACAACTTTTTTCCACTGATCGGGTCAACCCCCCGCGGCCATTCGTCGAACCAAGGCGCACATTTTTCGAGAGTGCGAGACTCGTATCGAAGAGTGTGCGCCTACAAGAAGAGAAGTGAATTCGCGTGGAAATGAGCATATAGGCGCACATTTTGGCGACACGTAGAAGGGGTATACCGAATATGTGCCGACGAGGAGAGGAGTGGAAATGTTGACTATAGCTATATATCTGAGCGCACAGCCAAAGCAAGCGACGACACGAGTTTTTCTCTTTTGACTGCAACCGAGTATATGCTATATATATTTAACTAATTCTTGCTCTCTCGCTCTTGCTTGAATGTTATCTATCAATCTTACATTCGATTAAATCGTGAAACTAAATGCTCATAATTATATGCACAGAATTTGATATCAAAACAAATTTTTTTTTTCCGTACGTTAATACTTAATTTGAAATCTAGTATTATTTTGAAAAAATGATCNAGTCATTATCTGTGGCGTGCAGCTTGTGATAATAAATTTTCCTATTTTATCCTCATTTTATTATAAAAAACTTAAATATAATACTTTCGGAAAACAAGAATTGTTAGAATTATTAACTTTCTAAAGACTAAATAATATTTTTAAGTGTCTAGGTAGTATAAATACCGTGCAGCTTGTGATAATCAGTTTTTTCTTAATTTTCGTATTTTTCGATCATTTTTTCCATATAATACTTGAAATAAGTAATTTCGAAAGACGAATATTGTTGAAAATATTATTCTCATGTAAACTAAATAATATTACTTTACGTCGAGGCACTATCAGAGGCGTACAGTTTGTGGTACTGTATTCACCCTGAACTTATGCTTTATTAGGTTATCTTTACGGTATAACACTTGAAATTAGTTATTTTGGAAAATGGAAATTGTTAGAACTAATAATTGTTAAATGTTCTAAATAATATTACTAAGTGTCTAGGCATTAACTGGGGTGTGCAGCTTGTGATACTAAATTTGTCCTCACTTTCTGTATTTTTTACTCTTTTTTTCGATAAAATACTCAAAATTAATACTTGTAAAAGACAAATATCTCTTTAACTGATTACTTTTATGTTTACTCACTAATATTACTAAGTCTATAGGCATTGTCTGTGGCGTGCAAGTTGTGATACTGTATTTACGACAAAGTTTCGTATTTTTCAGTCATTTTTTCGATAAAATACTTTAAATTTATAATCTTTGGAGACGAAATTTATTGCAACTTATTACTATAACATAAACTAAGTCATATTACTTAATGTCTAAGTAATATAAGTGGAGTGCGGCTTGTGGTAAAGAATGTTCCCTAAATTTCTCTATTTTTCGAACATTTTTTTGACAAAATACGTAAAATTAATAATTCAAGAAGACGAAAATTGTTATAACTGATTACTCTTATATGAACTAAATATTATTACTAAGTGTCTAGGCATTATCAGTGGCGTGCAGCTTGTGATGACACATTTTATCTCAATTTTTTTATTTTTTGCATTTTTTTTTGACAAAACATTTGAAAATAATAATTTCGAAAAACAATAATTGTTAAAGTTGGTTTATGGCACATATCTTTAAGATTTTTTTTTTCATTATTTAATTGAATTTTTTTATTGTATGCTTTGTTAAAATAAAATAAAGGATGACCATGGTATTAGTAAATCAGATTTGAGAGGCAAACATAAGAACAGATAAAAAAAATAATGTATAAAAAGCACATATTTTAACAAGTATAGTACACTCCATTACAATAACATAAATTATTTTTCTGAACCATTGGATTAATGGAAAATCTTTGTTCGTTTATATAGGAACACCTATTGTGAATTTCAGTGCTACCACAACAAAACTTGATAAAAAAAATTACTCCCGAGTTGGCTGCTTCTTCAACCCGAACCTGAGTTGGCTCCTTTTTTAACCCAAATTTCGAGTTGGCTCCTTTTTCACCAAGTATCTGAGTTGGCTCTGTCTTTTACCCAACCGTTGATATCTGTGCCTGTTAAACATACCATAAAAATAACAATAGTAACAGTGGAGTACTAGTTCGCACGGTAAAGCTTAGCTTATTTTTTTGCTCGCTGTATCGTAAATACGTTACGTTTAGTTTTGTTTGCACTTTTCAATTGTACAACATGCATTGTCATTATCAGTGGCACAAAACTAATAATAAAAGATTTTCTCTACGTTAGAGTACTATTCAATAATAGTTCCAATGTAAAATCTGAAATTAACGATTCCAAAAGATAAAAAAGCTAGAACATATAACAATAATAATCATTAAATATAATAATAAATGCCTAGGCATTAGGTATTCACAGAGGCATGCAGCTTGCAATAATAAATTTTCCCTAACTTTTCACATTATATGATAATTCTTTCGATGTAACACTTAAAATGAATGATTCGAGCAAACGAAACCTGCTGGAACTTATTAATTTCAAATGAACTAAGTCATATTACTAAATATCCGAGCATCATCAGTGGCGTACGGCTTGTGATGAAAAAATTTTCCCTAAATTTCCCTATTTTTCGGTCACTTCTTTAATGAAACACTCGAAATTAATAATTCCAGAAGACCAAAATTATTACAATTGATTACTCTTGTAAGGACCAAATAATATTACTAAGTGTCAAGGCATTATGAGCGGCATACAGCTTGTGATAATATTTTTTCCCTGAATTTTTGTATTATTCGGTCATTTTTTAATAAAAACACTTGAAATTCATAATTTTGAAAGACAAATCAAAAATTGTTGGAAATGATTACTCTTCTATGTTCTGAATAATATTACTAAGTGTTTAGGTATTATCAGTGGCGTGCAGCTTGTGATAATAAATTTTCGCTAACTTTCCGTATTTTTTGGTTATTTTGTCGGTAAAACATTCGAAATGAATAATTCCGAAATACAAAAATTATTGGAACTTGTGAGTGATTATATGGACTAGATAATGATATTAAGAGCTTAGGCATTATCAGTGGCGTGCAAATTGTGATAACAAATTTCCCCTAAATTTCTGTGATTTTCGGTCATTTTTGCGATGTAATGCTTAAAATCAACTATTCCTGCAGACAAAAGTTTTTGGAACTTATTACTTTTGCATGTACTAAGTAATATTACTAAATGTCTAGGTATTATTAGTGACGTGTAGCTTGTGATACTAAATTTTCCCTTAATTTTAGTGTTTTTCAGTCGCTTTTACTTAACAAACACTCGAAATTGATAATTCCAGAAGACTCAAGTTGTTGGAACTAATTACTATGTACGTACTGAATAATATAACTATCTAGGAAATATCAGTTTCGTGAAGCTTGTAATAATATATTTCCCCTAATTTTTGGTATTTTTCGTTCATTTTTTCGATAAAACACTAGCAATTAAGAATTCTGGAAGGGGAAAACTATTAGAACTGATAACTTTTATATGTACTAATTGTAAGTAGTATTACTAATTTTCAAGGCATTGTCAGTGGCGTGCAGCTTGTGTTATTGTATTCAACACAAAATTTCGTATTTTTTAGTTATTCTTCTGAGGAAACAGTTTTAATTCCGAATTTCAGGAGACAAAAATTGTTAGAACTCATTACTATTACATAAAATTAGCCATATTCCTCTATATCTAGTCATTATCTGTGGCGTGCAGCTTGTGATAATAAATTTTCCTATTTTATCCTCATTTTATTATAAAAAACTTAAATATAATACTTTCGGAAAACAAGAATTGTTAGAATTATTAACTTTCTAAAGACTAAATAATATTTTTAAGTGTCTAGGTAGTATAAATACCGTGCAGCTTGTGATAATCAGTTTTTTCTTAATTTTCGTATTTTTCGATCATTTTTTCCATATAATACTTGAAATAAGTAATTTCGAAAGACGAATATTGTTGAAAATATTATTCTCATGTAAACTAAATAATATTACTTTACGTCGAGGCACTATCAGAGGCGTACAGTTTGTGGTACTGTATTCACCCTGAACTTATGCTTTATTAGGTTATCTTTACGGTATAACACTTGAAATTAGTTATTTTGGAAAATGGAAATTGTTAGAACTAATAATTGTTAAATGTTCTAAATAATATTACTAAGTGTCTAGGCATTAACTGGGGTGTGCAGCTTGTGATACTAAATTTGTCCTCACTTTCTGTATTTTTTACTCTTTTTTTCGATAAAATACTCAAAATTAATACTTGTAAAAGACAAATATCTCTTTAACTGATTACTTTTATGTTTACTCACTAATATTACTAAGTCTATAGGCATTGTCTGTGGCGTGCAAGTTGTGATACTGTATTTACGACAAAGTTTCGTATTTTTCAGTCATTTTTTCGATAAAATACTTTAAATTTATAATCTTTGGAGACGAAATTTATTGCAACTTATTACTATAACATAAACTAAGTCATATTACTTAATGTCTAAGTAATATAAGTGGAGTGCGGCTTGTGGTAAAGAATGTTCCCTAAATTTCTCTATTTTTCGAACATTTTTTTGACAAAATACGTAAAATTAATAATTCAAGAAGACGAAAATTGTTATAACTGATTACTCTTATATGAACTAAATATTATTACTAAGTGTCTAGGCATTATCAGTGGCGTGCAGCTTGTGATGACACATTTTATCTCAATTTTTTTATTTTTTGCATTTTTTTTTGACAAAACATTTGAAAATAATAATTTCGAAAAACAATAATTGTTAAAGTTGGTTCCCCTATATACACTTGATAATATTTTTAAGTGTCAAGAATTATTAGTACCGTGCAGCTTGTGATCATAAAGTTTTTCTGAATTTTTGTTTTTTTTGGTTCTTTATATAATATAATACTTGAAAATCTGTTATTTTGGAAGACGAAAATTGTTAAAACTCATTCCTATTATTTGTACTTAATAATATTACTAAGTCTCTAGGCATCATCCGAGGCGTTCAGCTCGTGATTATAAGGTTTCTCTGAATTTCTGTATTTTTCGGTCATTTTTGCAGTATAATACTCGAAATTAATTTTTTTGGTTGACAAAAGTTTGTTGAAATTAATTACTGCTAAATTTACTACGGCATACTACTCATTGCCAAGGTATTATTAGTGGCGTGCAGATTGTGATGTGTAAATTTTCCTTGAATTTCCATATTTCTCGATTGTTTCGTTTTTTTTTTTCAATCGAACACTTGAAATTCATAGTTTCAGAAGACTAAAATTAATGAAATAAGTTCCTATTGTATGTATAAAATATTATTACTTTGTGTTGAGATGTTATCAGTAGCATGCAGCATATGATAACAAATTCTTCCTATCTTACCGTATTTTTCGGTCCAAAAAAATATTTGAAATTAATAATTCCAGAAGACAAAAATTACTAAAACTGATGACTATCATATGTAATAAATAATATTACTAAGTGTCTAGGTATTATCAGTGGCGTTGAGCTTGTGATAATAAGTTTTTCAGCACATTCGATAGTTTCTGGTTTTTTTTCGATGGAACACTAAAATTCAAGAGTTCTGAAAGAGAAAAATTGCTGGAACCGATTACATTTACATGTCCTAAGTATTATTACTAAATGTCTAGGCATTGTCAAAAAACTGATATAGATAAAATAGAAAACAATAATTGTTAGAACTACTTACTGCTGGATATTTTAATTAATATAACAAAATATTCAGGCATTATCAGTGGCGTGCAGCTTGTGATAAGGAATTTTCTCTAAATTTTTGGAATTTTCGGTCATTCTGCTAAATAACACTTGCAACTAAGAATTCCGAAAGACGAAAATTGTTAAAACTTATTGCTATAATATGTACTAAACAATATTACTGTATGTCTAGGCATTATTAGTGGCGTGCAGCTTGTGGTAATAGATTTTCCCTAAATTTTTGTCTTTTTCGGTCATTTTTTGGATAAACTGTCGAAACGAGTAATTTTGGGAGATAAAAATTGTTGGAACCTATTTTTATAATGTATATTAAATAATATTACTGTATGTCTAGGCATTATTAGTGGCGGGGAACTTGTGATAATGAATTTTCTCCAATTTTTCGTATTTTTTGATCTTTCTTTTGATAAAGCACTTGAAATCCATGATTCTAAAAGATGAAAATTGTTGAATTTTTTCACTATTATATGTTCTTAGTTATATTAATAGATGTTTATGCATCATAGGTTGGAGCCATAAAAATTATTTTTAAGGCAAGAAATGGCAAATTTTAAGCAAAAAAATAATTCGCAAGTCTGTTTTGGAATAATGCTACAGATCTTGAAATACAGTGGTGATTACACTGGCTTCTGCTTTGAGTCAGCCGGATCATTGATTCTTGTTAAGGGTTGTGGCCAAAAAATTATGTGTAGGAAAAAAATAGCAAATAATTTACAAGTAAATATGCCACAGAGCCTGTTTTGCCAAGTTTAGGAGGTCTGGAGTATAACGAAAAAAATTCCGTTCCACACAACGTACCTTAAAAAATATTATAAAAATATGAATACAACAAAAAAAATCGTTAACATAGTATTAAAACTGATTTTTTCCCACTTTATAGAAGAAGCAGAGGTATTGTACCAAGTGGGAGAAAACGGAGGCGATAAGCGAGTGAAAATTAGCGTAGAGCGGGAGTTCCAGCAAGGAGTCGACAGCGAGTGATAGGCTCGTACCCTATAGCTCACTGTCCTTCTTTTGTAACTTTACCAAAACCAAGCGAATAGACTTATGTCGAATAACACTAGCTTTGTCTATCATCGTAAGAGTTAAGCTTCTTTTGTATTATTTTAAAATTCGCAAAATTCAATAAACAACAAATTTAACTGTAATTTTGGAGTACTTCTATCTCATGTCTGCTTTTGGTACCTATATATGCATGAATGTAGTAAGGACGACTTTTGGGCTAGTACCCTGAATTTCGTATTTCCATCCATATTCTTAATACCTTTTTTTTTTCTTCCAAAAATCATACAAACCATTATTCTGTGATGGAAAACATCAACGAAAAGACAACGTTGAGAGCATCGAATCACTGTTATGAGCACAAGATAAGTACACCTATCGTGGGTATCCAAAAATCTTTCCGAAATAATTCACTTGAAAGCACTAGTATTACTGATACCATGAACATTTTTACCGTATCCTTACTCCTTTTTGATCATCACCTGGAGGGTCATAAAATACACAAATCATCCATATATACTGCCCAAGCTCCGTGTATGAAAGAGTCTACATAAAGTTTTACTTCTTTAATTCCATTATGTCATGAAATAATGTAAATCCTTAATTCTCAAATGAGTACAAATTGAGTATGAATTTTCCATATGCTACATACACACATATGCATTGATCCATATTTCGGTAGTGTAGTAAACAAAGCCAAGGCCGTTTAAATTCTAAGAAGTTTATGTACAAGAAAGGCTGTTAAACCGAGTCAATATAATAATAATAAGTAAATACTGAATGTGCGCAAAGACCTTTAGCAAGCTATAGAAGCTTATATTTAGCCTTTAGAAGATAGTTGGCTACGCTGACTTTAGTCTAAAGTCAGCAGGACCATTGTTTTTCAGAAACAGCTATTCGCTCCGTGCATCAGGTTGGAGGGGATAAAAAAAACGACTGCAGCGCTGTAGGTGAGCAAAGTTGGCGAACCCGTACCCCCATGAATCGTACAGTAAGTAATTAGTTGAGAAATCGAAGGCGGAAAAAAAATGTTATTTAGCCAAACCGGGTCTATAATACGAATAAATAATTTTGCTAGGCATTTCAAATCGCCCGAAATTTTAAATAATGGGTTATTAAATATCATCTGTCATATAGTACACAACACACATACTTATCTGTAATGTTGTATACGTGAGAGCAAGAACTCCAAGCAGTCGACATAGGCTGCCGCTAGCTGTATAATCTGAATCAGTGTTTACGTTTACAAAGTAACGAAATGCGTACGAGACAGTGCTGCGTTGTTAATTGCAACAAGAAAGAAAAGCAGGGGGTGGTGCTGTATAAATTCCCAAGTAGACCCCATGAAACAAAACAGAAGGAGCTGTGGATTAGGGCAGTTAGGAGACAAAAGTTCGTACCTAACCTACGGAATTTTTTTTATTATTATTGTTGATTATAAGTAAAATTATCATGAAAATTTTACAGTCCTGATGGCAGTTTGTGTATATGTTACCATAACCTACATTTGTCAAGCATAGGCAATAATGTACTTACAGATAATTCTACTTTGTATGGATTTAAGCTGACAGATGTTCGTCTCACAACATAGCAATTGATCAGATGACCGACTCCTTTATTTACATATTCCTGTACGTAGGCAACGTGCCCACTCTCTACTAATTTTTTAGCTTTTTTCAGCGTTTCATTATTAAAAACTATGTTGCAACTTATACTTTTAAAGCCTGTTTGGATAATCATATCCATTTTTTAGGGTGCTGATGTTTACGCGATAGCAGTATGTACGTCTTATTCAATAAATAATACTTTCTCCTATAAGCGACAGTGTTACGATTTAATCATACGGGGGTACGGTATTGCGCGATTCTGACACCGAAGGTGGCGCTGCGTGTCATGCACGGAGCGAATAGCAAAAAAATCAATTCTTTGGCAAAAAATACCAAATAAATATGGTGTAAGTTTTATTATGGCCCTATGACTTGGCGACGCTAGCTTTAGAGATACAACAGATATACCTTCAAGTATTTTTTGGAAAGGTAGTTATAATTAAACCAGAAACTTGGGGTTGTACAGCATCATTTTTTTAATTTTCTTATGTTTGTATCGTTAGTGGGACTTGCGGGAATGGGTCCACGACAGGGAAGAAATCACTAATTTTGTTTGACGTTTCAGCAGATCAATTGTCAGCTCCACTGAACATAGAGTATACTATTGCCTGGCCAATCAAGTAATACTTACAACCAAGCTAGCTGATCTTGGATACCAAGACACATTTAAGTTCTAATGATTTGTTTGAGTTAATTCGCCAGCAATATTACCACCCTAAGATTAGATTTGTAATAGAAAATAAACATCACACAATAATAAACAGAGGTGCGAAAAAAATTTATCTTCTACGCACTGGAATATTAAAATTGGATTCCAAGACAGAATTCTATTGTCTTTTAGACAACTCAAAAAATCAGAATAATGAAGATTCCAGGCAATAGTCAGTACGTCCCTTGATGGCTTTGGAAGGTTTTCAACGGTAAAGGTGCAAATCTCAAATCCCACAGTTAAATATTAGGAGTTTGATCCTCTTGTGAAGCAAGACACAGCTGTGTGGCTATATATTAGGATGTCAGTGTACTGATGTCCATCTTATCTACATTGAATTAATGATGAAAAATTAATATGTTAAAATTTCTGATGATGATGTTTATAGAGGCTCTAACTCTTGAATTGGCATCGGTAAGTTTTACCATGGCTTTATTCTTTTCCAAATCTCAAATGACACAACGCTGTGAAAATGTTGAAGCAAGAATGTGTTGCACTATAAAGAACAAAATGCCCTACTGTGAATTATAAATTTGTACAATAAAGTTGCCAAGTAATGTACCTTGTTCACTCCATGCTATATCTTGTATATCCTCAGCTGGTAAATTTTTTTGGAACCAGGAGATATAGGCTTATTTGTACTATTAAGATACCAAGTATAAATTTCACTATCTGTCGCACGAGTATCTAGAAACTAAGACTGAAATGGATGAAAGTCCAGTGCTCTCACAGGACCTTTGCATTTGTCGGGACTGCTAATCAAACAGTTCTGTCGTTCTCGAACATCTTGTCAGCAGAGTAAATCTTTATTTTCCCATGATTACAGCAACTCACAATAATACCAGCTGGATTCGTTCCACCAGCTCGCTAAATTATTTTGTGAAATATTGTTGGTAATTATGATCATGATACTGAATTTCTCAACACTATGAATACTTTAGTTGTACATGAATAAAAAAAGAACAGAACCTTTGATCACTTGGCACATAGAGAGAAAGAGAGAGAGAGAGAGCGCGCAAGTGCAACAGCAGACGATAAATGGCTCTCTCTATCTCACTTATAAGTTGAATCAGTCAAGTTTTACATAATTTTTAAAATTTTTATAAATTATAAATAAGTTTTTTACTGTATAAACATCTCTAACGTCGGACTAACATCTGTCACATACTCTCACACACTTATTCCTACAGTCTATGTTGAATACCAAAGTAACAATCGTATTAACATTGACAAAATATGATTTGACAAAATATGACAAAATGTATAAGTAAAAATAAACATCAGAAATAAGTTTTGATCTTTAAGATAAGATGTAATAATCGAATTCCTCATGCGTGGATCGCGCGTAGCACAGTGGATAAGGTATTTGACTAGTGCGCAGGACGACGGGGGTTCGAATCTGCTTCGATACAACTTTTTTTTTTTTTAATTATTGAGTGACAGTGTCTTCCATCGTAAAACCGTACGTGCTCTGGCACCAGCCAGACAACNTATTTATTCATTATCAAATCGAATAAATTGATTTACAGTAAGTGATCATAAACATAAAATATAAGTTTTAATTCTTAAGATAACATGTACTAATCGAATTCCTCTTGCATGGACCGCACATAGTACAGTGGATAAGGTCTGTGACTAGTGTGCAAGAGGACGGAGGTTTAAATCCATTTGGATACAATTTTTTTTTTTTTCTTTCAATAATTGAGTAAAACAAAATGAAATAAAATTCATAATATTTAAAATATGTGGTGTGCGCCAGCGTGCCCTCGGATGCGCCAGCGCCCGCTCGATTGTGCTAGCGCGCCCTCGGATGCACCAGCGCCCGCTTGATTGTTCTAGTGCGCCCTCGGAATCCTCGGATGCACTAGCTCTTGCTCCATTGTGCTAGCGTGCCCTCGGAATCTTAGGATGCGCCAGCGCTCGCTCGGATATGCCAGTGGTGCCAGCGCTCTCTCGGTTGTTCTAGCGTGCTCTCAGATACGCTAGAGTACATTCGGGCAGGCTTGTGTACGCTAGTATTTCTCGGATGTGTTAGCGTACGCTCGCATATTTTAATGTTCCTCAGATGTGCTCGTGTATGCTAGTATTTCTGGGAAGTACTCGTATAAACTAGTATTCCTTTGATGCACTCGTATAAGTTCGTATTTCTGAGACGTGCTCGTATAAAATATAGTATTCCTTGGATGCGCTCGTGTAAGCTAGTATTCCTTGTATGTGTTCGCATGCACTTGCATATGCTGGTATTCCTCAGCTGTGTTCACGTATTTTTGCATACACTAATATTCATCGGACACGCTCGTGTACACTAGTCTTCCTCGGACGTGTTTGCCTACGCTTGCATACCCTCATAACCGTTTGTGTGCACTAGTAGTATTCATCGGACGCATTCGCGGGGGTGTAAGAGACACCCAACAGTTGTCTGGCTGGTGCCAGAGCACGTAAGGTCTTACGGTGGAAGACACTGTCACTAGGTTCTGCCTAACACTCGCATCCTTCTGCGAGGGACAAACAAGGTTGCACTCGAGCACAGTAAAGGCTCACGGACGTGTGGGGACAATTTTAGGTGATGTTGTGATATGCTAAAGACGCACGGACGTGTCAGGTAGCACTAGGGCTTGTCCAACGTTAAGACGGTCGCATGTAAAAAAAAAATTGATCAGTTGGTACTCCCTCGAACATTGCACACGTGCGGAATAGCTGGAGAATATTGTCGGTTGAGCTGAAGTACGTCGATACGCGGGGCCACGCATGGGGCATGTGAGATGCCACTCGAGAATGTCTGATAAGTGCATAAATACCAAATATAGCTAGGTGGGGCTAGAATCACTGGTCATAGATCAAAACGATAAGACGTGATAGGTAGTCTCGATACGCATAGCCTATAATACACAGGAGCACGTTAGATGGCACCAAAACACATCTGATGTAACGCTCAAAGCCAATAAAAAACTATTCAATTCAATATGCATAATTATAAGATTAAAATTCAAGGAAGCTACGGTGGCGTAGTCATAGGTTAAATTTCGTCAGATTATACTATGCTAACTAGGAATTGGGTCGCTTACAAGTGCGTACGCAAGTTAAGTAAGGCATCGCCCAAGACTTTCATGTTATATGCGTGTCATATTCGGGGTTTACACGAGCTACGTTGGCATGCCCTGCTTGGTTGAGTGTGTGTAGTCCAAGGGGTGATCGATATCGTGTGTGCTGTATTCTATGACGAGCTCGTAAGAATCCTAAATTGTCTAGAAAGTTTAACAATGTGCTTTGTCTACTCAACTGTGGTTCACCGGGCAAAGCTAAGGTATACCGATGCAACGGCTTTCACGATAGGATCCGATGCTAGTCAAGGATAGTTGAGGCTGCAAATAATCACTGATCCTGAATATGCTCAGCTAACCTAGAGTCCTAGGGATTTTCTTGAAACACGAAATCATGATAGATGGCGCTAGGGTCATTCGGCGTTCAAGGGTACCAGTATTCTCGGCTGCCAGAAAATTTTCTCACTGTGAACGCAGCCATGGATACCAACTGAGAAACTTCTGAATTAGAAAATTGATCTATAAAAGGGTGTTTTTTTATATTATAGGATATGAACATATATATATTCATATAATATAATATAATATAAAAAACGCTCTATTACAGATCAATTTTTTTATTTAGAAGCTTCTCGGTTGGTATCCATAAGTAATAAGAACAGCAATCAGATCGGCCGGCTGCGTATCACAATCAGTAAGGTTCCTGACTACCAATCCAAAGGGTCTAGGTTCGATTTTCGGAGTCCGTTAAATTTAAAAATTTTTTTACTCTTATGATATACAATATATGTGTGTACGTATGTATATGCTATATGTAAAATACATATATGATATTTACTTATCATATGAGGATAAATCATGAGCAAGCTCAACCGCCACAGGACAGCAAGACAAGATATAGATATATTATTTAAATACGGTCTATCATGGCTTCTCACCAACACACTTTCACTGTTACTCGTATGTAAGAGAGTGAGAGATTTTAAATTTAAAGGATGAATGAGAAAATTTCCAAAGAGAACTGTTTGGTTTAAATTTAAATTTAAATGTAAGTCAATTTAAGAAACTGCTAAAAGCAACACTGTAAATAATTTTCATAAATTTTTTTATAAAACAATGTAAATAAACCGCATTCAAGTAATTTATCTATATATCACTTGGTAGTATCTTGTCCTGATGCCCTCTGGTGGTTGAGCTTGCTCACGATTTATCCTCATTCTCTTCTACATAGCTATGTATACAGGTAGTACACGTTACAAACGAAAGAGGGGTGGTAGTAAGCGTTTGGAGAAAGAGACAGAGAGCCGAGCCAAGCCAAGCCGAGCCGAGTTAAGCCGGAGATCGTGCCATCGCACGGGTCGCTTCATCGCGTCGGTCGAACCCCCAAGCTCGCCAATAGATGTTTCACATCAAAACAAACAGTGCAACTCGCTAACCACTGTTGAGCTTATAACTAAAGTTGCAGTTTACTTGTCAGATCTGCTTTAAACTGCTAGCACTTACAGTAGTATCTTCGCTCACCTATTCGTTTCACTTGGTGAGAAAGGCCAGACTTGTCAGCTCGGTCGCAATGTGGAAAAAAGGTCAAGGTCAAGCCTTTGGTCAGATTTCAATCTAAAAAGATTCCTGTCACCAAGTACCCCTTCTCCATATTATACTATTTCTTTATTATTATATTAAATCAGTCAACTCGATAAATTCACACAAATTGCTTGCCATGTAGTGGTAAAAAGACACTTTAATTTGACTTAAGAGGTATATTCGTTAGGTGTATAGCACTTAGCACCTTTAGTACAGTGTCGAAAAAGTGAAACTCGGGTGCCAAAATGTGCAGACAGCAGACGACAGCTGAGAGAAAAATGTAAACAGAAAATAGTTTCGAGGTTATACTTGACACATATATACATATCTATTGATGGTGGCGTGGTCCGCTCATTTTGGCACCCTAGTAGCACTTAATGCTCACCATAGGCGCTTAAATCGTTAAGCCTATTCTCTTCAACCGTCTGCACTCAGCGAAAAAGATGGTTTTAACCATGTTATATGTCAACTGTCATTATTTCATGTTAAAAGTACTCGTTTGAATCCGTTCATTCAAATAAAACTGTTTTCACTCAAACCATGCTTTACGTCTACAAGGCGAAAAGTACTTTTTGGCCCTTTGGGTTTGATAGTTTACAATATACCCAAGGAGAAAAAATTGAGAGTGTCTCAGATCACAGAAATTTAACAAACATATGATCTGACGTATTCTATTTCCTCCCATGGCTTGTATACAATATCAGCAATTCTTAAATTGGGAAGAAAATTCCTTCTTTTAGTGCGATATGGTAAGATAGCAGTTTTCGGCACCTGGTGTCACATGTCGGCAGGGTAATCATTGGAGCCCAAAAACTCTTTGTGCTTAACCTAGTTTGATGCGCACGAGGTATAAACTATATTTTCCCTACTGAAGACGTAGTAAATGTCCAAAGCTAAAAAAGCGCCCGAAGTATAAAAGTATTTCCTGAAAATATTTTAGATAGTATAAGGGATTAAAGTTTTACAAACTCAGTAAGTTCAGCTCAAAAACTTATTTAAAAAAATTCGTATCTTCAGTTTCATTCAAGAAAGAACTTTTTTTTGCGTTTCAACCATGGATGTACAAAAATTAGATCCGCTAATCCCACTTCAACCCATATTGAGATGTGTCTTACGATGCAAGAGAAACACAGATGATAGAGACCCTCTCCATCTCCCTGCCACCACGGCAAAATAGTGTGATTAGAGAGAAATGTCTCGGCATGCAAGTAACGTAAGACATAATTCAGCTTGCCGTGTACGCTCTATTCTCATATCTCTATATTTTCAATGTTTTAATACCAGATATTGTAAATTTAAAGAAAAAAAATGGTATCTTAAAAATTATTTCAAAAATGTTGTAAATAAAGAAAATGTTAAAAATCGACCAATCCTAAAATACTGTACGCAAAAAGGATTGCCAATAACCACGCTGGTTTCAGCCTGGAGTTAGTAGGACCATCGTTACTCAATAACAGTAGCAGCAAAAAATTATTTCGATGGCAAAAAATTGCAAACAAGTAGCAAAAAAATTAACCCACAAATCCCATTTACATTAAAGCTCCAGTTCTAGAAATACACCAGTTCACGCTGGCTTTAGCCTCGAGTTAGCTAGGCTATCGTCATTTAGCAATCGTATTAGCGAAAAAATTATTTCTTAGGCAAAAAAAAATCGCTAATGATTGACGAAAAAATATCCAACAAATCCTGTTTAAATTGTAGCTACAGATCTAGAAATTCAGCGGTGGCCACGCTCGCTTTAGCCTAGAGTCAGCAGGACCATTGTTTCTTGTAAAGGGCTGCAGCATTTAAATTATTTCTGAGACAAAGAGGTGGCAAATAATTAGCAACAAAATATCCTTTTGTTCTCATTTGAGTTGATGCTTCAGTTCTAAAAATACAGTGGTGGCTACGCTCACTTAAGTTTCGAGTAATCAGAACCTTCGTTACTGAGTACTAGTAGCAGCCAAAAAATTATTTCTGTATCAAAAAAATAGTAAAAAATTAACAAAAAACATGCCACAAAATCTATTTGGATAAGTGTAAGAGATCTGGAGATATTTCGTTGGCTACGCTGACTTTAGTCTTGGGTCAGTAGGACCATTATTTTTTGGAAACGGTCACTGCAAAAAAATTAATTCTTTAGCAAAAAAAAAAAAAGAAAATAAACAATTAGCAAAAAATATAGTATAAGTTTTACTACGCCCCTATGACTTAGTTACGCTAACTTCATAGACACCAATTAATGGGGTTCCCATACAAGACAGATTTTCTAAAAACTATGTCTACACTGAGGAATCATAATGTTTGCAGTCAACATATATGTATGTTGGCTGGATTGATATCGTGAATGTTTGTGGATACGGTATTTTCTGTTTACTGTTAACATATTAGTTTACTTCTAAATAAGGAAAATAGTTGTCACAATAATACGTATACTAGTACAATGTATTTGTATGTTAATAGGTAACGTATCAATATTAAACTGAACTCCGCACGTCAGATGTCAGCACTGATTCTCAGCTGATGCCGCTATAGATTATCTTAACATCAATTTTTTACGTGCGTAGCAGTACTAGAACCTGTGATGTTGACAGATATAAGAATAAAAGCGAATGCTAAAAACTTGGAATTTAACATAAGAAAATGCCACTTTGCTAAATAATTTAACATATTTTTTTTAAGACCTGTGAAAGCACATAGGTATGAACAGGGAAAGATTGTAATAAGTTAGAGAGATCTTGAATGAAAAGCAAAAGTAATATTTTTTCTATCAAATTTCATTTTCTCAGTTCTATGAAAAGATATTGCAGTAAAGTTAACTGTACCATAATTCCAGTTTAAAATTTTTTATCCTAGCGTTTGATATGTTAACTATTGATACATCAAAAGTTTCAGGTTAAGGCAGCACATGATTAAGACAAAATTTAATACATTGACTGTAAAGATGTTCATAATTGCCTGGAATTAGAAATGTGTATGTCAATAGGCAACGTATATCCTAACTGGTCTGGTCACTCAGTGTAATAGCAGCTTAAACCATCCTTGAAGTTATCCTGCATACTCACAAAACGAATTCCAACCGAAGAAACAAGAACTACCTATACACAGTAATGCTTATCACTCACATCGAGCTGATAAGCATTGCGCATATAAGCTGCCGTCAGCTCTTATATCGCTGTCGTTATTCTCGTACAGCGTGACAAGTTGTACTCGTGTATTAAAGTGTGTTCTACACATACTTGTTGCAGTACAGCAGCAACGCGAAACGAGACTGTGGTTGTTAATGCAGTACTGAATATCATTGTATATAGGTATTGCGTGTTCTTTCTGGTAGGGTTTAGGAAGGGAACTCCTTTAAGCGTGCAGGATCCCAATCGTACATAACGTAAGAATCTTGTTATTGATGACAACTAGCGTATCTTTCAGGTCTCGCACGCAACTCTCATGCTCAAAGAGTCATTTTTGGAACTCATGCCCTGGACTCCGCGCAACACTCACAAAGAAATTCTGGACTTTTCATTGAGGAAAATAGACCTTTTAAGTTTAAGGGCACTTTTTATAAGCAATTCACGAGTTCTTAAAGGTTGAGTTTTTTAAGTTTACCAGCTGCAAAGTTAACATCTCAGAAACAGCATCTTAGGAACGCATTTTTGAGCATATAAATAATTAAGAATTGGTCGTCAATATACCATTTTATACATTAAGTTGTTCTACTGATTTATCACTTTTTTTATCTCTTTTTTAGACATAAAATCTGCAGGACTTTTAAGATAGTGTAATATAGTTTTTGAAAAGTTTACTTGGTGCATGTCATTAACGCATGCTGAAGTGTGAGGATAACACATTTCAATCTCTCATTTGCTATCACACGTTTTGTGTGATAAAATAGCTCATAGTTTATTTTTTTGCAAATCCTTTTAAATATTTGTAACGGTTTACTTAATGAATTTTTTGAGTTTATGTTATGTACTCATAATTAAACTGTTTCTACAAGTATTTTTAATCATTTCAATTTTCCACAGCTTTCTTACAGAAGACGAAACTTAAGCTCTAAAGTTACATGATGTTGCATTGCTAATGGCGAAGATTCACTGTGAAAAAATATAACTGGTATTTTATGATGACTTCATTATAGTAAAAAGATCATAAACAATGTTAAAAAGGTCTGAAGTTTTAAAATACTCATAAGTGTAAGTAGCTCATACGACTTTTCTCTTACTGCTTTTTTTTCCTTCACATACTTCTGTTAGACGCCCATCACGAGAACTACGTTATTCTGACTACTTTTATAATTAATTATACTTCGGTACTTTGTTGGTTCAAAAATATACCTTACTACTAAGTGATTCTGCTTACATTTTTTTGTTAACTTCTTCGTTGTAGCAAACATACACTTTTGTGTATTTTGTTGAACTTCAAATGTAAGTGCTGCAATGTAAGTAATTGAATAAATCATTACTTAAAAACCTTTTGTTTTGAATTCAATACGTAACGTATCATTTTATTCCCTACTGCCTTGTTTCTAATAATTTAAGTCTAGTTGTACATAAATGATTGTAATTATTCTAGTGCAAATTGTAAGTGGCACGCCAATCATAAAATGGGATGATCGAGTGGTGTCTAAGTCATTAAGTCCATAATTAATGACATTATTGTCAAACCAAACATTGAGCCCAATTACCTGTAAACCGTATTGCATCTGTTGTATAATATATAGTAGTTAAATTTTTATCTATGCTTATTATTGTAAAAGGGCTCTTAAAGTTAAACGTAGCTTCGGCGTTTTTGAACTAGAAAGATCTAAGCGAGATAGTGAAACCGTAAGCCGATTTTGTTGCTGTGGCTATTTTCAAAAAAAAATTGGAAATGCTAATATAATATTAAGTTAATGATATTTTTGAAACTAGATGTCCAATTATAAGTTAATTCTAAAACCAGAATTCGTTGCTTATTTGTTATTCAAAGAAATGTCTCAAAAAGAGATTTAGTCATAAGTTGATTCTGTGACCAGAATTCGTTGCTTATTCGTTACTCAAAGAAATTTTTTCATAATCTCATGTAAACACCTTCGCTTATTAAGCTAAGTGTTCAAGTTAGAAATCTTAAAATAACCACAACAGAAAATAATTTATTACTTAGTTGTTGGTCATTTATTGCCTAAAAGCTAATTTTTTTCCTATAGCCGTTTTCATGAACAACAGAGATCTAATTCTTAGTTCAATGTAACGAGAACTTATTGCTTCTTTGTTGCTATTATTCTATCTTAACGAAAATCTCCTTAATTCAACCTCACCAAAAACATTAAAATACTTGAGAAAATTATAAATCAGCAGTAATAATATCATATCAATTTTTAAAATGTCACAGTAATAGTAATGTTGAATATCTAACGCTAAGGTAAAGTACCCAGTAGTTGGACAGAAATAAAAATAGCACCAGTAGTTTGACAGTCCAATATAATTAACATTTTTGAATAGAAGACGTTTTCAATTAAGAAAATTAATTTTTTTATTATCCATCAATGCATAATAATGCCTGATGAAAAAATTAATCTTTAAAACTTTTTTTCGTTTTTACGTAAAAAAAAATGTTTTAAATGCAAAGCATGTAAGATTGCTGTCAAAAAATAGATCCCTTTAATAACATAGGAGTGTTCCTATACTCAGTACTTGGACACGGAAAAAACTATACCTGGTACTTGGACAGTAAAAAACATTTAAAATTATTGATTATTACTAAAAATAACATGTTAATGTTACTGTTGAAAACTAAAACAAAGTTGAATGATAACCAGAAACTATACCATGTAGTGAAAAAGATTATAATCATTGAGTAGTTGAGAGATGTGAGAAAGCATTTTGAATTTAGGTCCACCCTAACCTCCTTTTCATTAAATTAACATGGGGTATCCAACTACTGTTCCCAAGTCTTATGTTAGTCCCATTATCTGGACACCAGTGTGTCTTGATGATTTTTCTTTGATATTAATTTTTTCTTTGCTTATTAACCTGATATTTTTTTTTTTTTCTAATAAATAGGAAAAAATTTTTTTAATAATTAATGCAATGATGCAATGTTTTTTTGAACATCATTTTTTGTTAGTTTTTTTATAAATCAGCAAAGAAAATTTCGACTGTCAAAAGTATCCAACTACTGGGTACTTTACCTTAATTAACTTAGTATCTTAAAATATTGATATAGACTATAACTGCAGGAGAGTGTGTAAATTTTTTTCAATATTTTTTACCACTTGATAATGATCTGTAGAACGAAAAAGTTCTAAGTCCTAATATAGGCTAGTCTTATGGAATAAATTTAGTCTCGTATTGACCAAAAAACGTGTTAAAAAATTCTGAGAGAGAGAAAAAAAATATTCTTAAAAAAAATTGTGTGCAATTCTGAAAAAATATGTACCTTAAAAATTATAGGTCATTACACATTTTTAAAAGATAAACACATATGGGTGATTCTGCTGTAACTTGCTCAAATCGTGTTCAGTACTCATACTCACGTGCCGTAATGAAATCCATAACTTTAAAAACGTTAAATTGTATTAAATGTTGTCAACTTCACTTGACATTTTGTCTAATACCGATATATTAATTTCTTCATTGAGATTATCGATCATTTGGAGTCGAATTTTCCACTCCGACCCATGTCCACAACTCAATTTCACTCATAAAAACTTTCACCGGTAAAAAATAAGGCTTATCTATTATTTGGGCGTGTAAGCATCACATACTCTAGCTATTAGTGATTAGATTTGTACCTTAGTCTCACCAAAAATCGACAAAAACGAGTGAGTTTTCACTGCATACATTTTGTCCGCATATTTGCCCCATAATCGTGGTTTTAACAAAAATCAGTTCTAACTAGTAACTTTATGGACTGGAAATGCTAACCAATGATCACTTTTTAAAGTATAGGACTAAAATGAATAAATCATCACCACAGTAGTACCTAAAGTTGTTACCTCTCGAATAGCCAAGCTCTTTTTTTTTGCGTATTTCGCGCGTACAAACATTTCATTCCGTTCCGACCCCCCATGAAACAACCACTCAGTGTACGTGTGCAGGTACGCAAACTAGAGTTTCCTATTGCATTTGAGGCTAGTAAATAAATTGTGGGTAGATAAGTCATTGTAATACGTCTATAAGTCGTACGAGCACTACAAATTTTGAAAATTCCATTCCGACCCTACCTCACCTCAGTGCCGTTTTTCTTTGTTCTAGAGCAATCAATCCCAGCCAAACTTTTTTTTTATCACTGTTGAGCTAAAAGGCGAGACATGTCTCAGGGTTTCGTCCAATTGGCCCTTTTTCGTGATATAAACGTAAAAACGGTGGTGCTACTTTTAACGTTAGTAGCCAAGTGGTGCGCTTCATCAGGTGGCTTTATGTGGGCTTAAACGAATGCAAAAACATAGTCGTAATGAATAATCCAGAAATCTTTGAATTTTATGCCCCAAATGAAAAGTTATAGCAAATTTATGAAAATACTGAATTTTGGCATAAATCACAATATTAGCGATATTTATGCTCTAATTGAAACAGCTGTAACTTTTGAATGGAGGCACAAAATCGAACAAAATTTTTCTTAATCAGTATGTCTTGATCACAGCTTTCATCTCAACCCAATAAGAATACTCAAAATGTTGAAGGAGCTTAGCTAAACGTGCTAGAAAGTGATACCATTTTTTGAAAATCGAAGAAAACTGACTTTTCTAAAATTTCTTATAACTTTTGACCAGCAAATTTTGTAGTTGCATCGCTTTAGATATTTGTTACTGATGTTGTGTACAATAAAAATACCAAGAAAAAAATTTGTTTTAACCAACTTCTTTTTAAAGAATTTTTCAAGTCGATCTGAGCAAGTTACGGCAGAATCACCCATACGTATTTATGTGCAGCTCCTATGCAAAATGAATTAAAGACAAATGATAACTATCGATGGCCTTTGAAAAAAATCACTTTTTAAAGCTATTTTACTTGCAATTATCATCGTAAATTTATTGTAACCCTTCATGAGATCATTTACTTTCTTGCCATATCGTTTATTTTTGTTAAATAATTCCATAGTCTTTTAAAGTTTTTAACATTAAATATGCACAAAAAGATCTCATTTACAAAATCGATAAAATTAAATTAGGAAAAAATCATCACTGGTAACAAAATTTTTTTCTGAAGCAGTATAAAATAGTTAAAAACAAAAAAATAATCCTTGTTTTCTCGAAATCTATCATTGCAACCTTGAAATATGAATGGTTGTAGACGTATGCACCCACGTACAATCAATCGCCCAATTATTGCATGATCATCAAACTACGATTTTTTAAAGAAAAACTTTTTAATCTGTTGTGGATGTTTCGATACCCAAATGTTGCTGCTGAAAATTAATCAGGTCTGGTGATCAAGAGGAGGTAGTTAAGATGACTCATATCGGTCTTGACCTGAGAGTCGCTGTTTAGAGCAACAAAAGCGATAGAGGGGAAGAAGCCAAAGGAAATCGTAGGTATCAGCTCCAAATTTAGTTTGTTGAAAGGAGAGGTGATGAATAAGTCAAGAAGGGTGTGTCTCTTTTTGTAGTGACATCCGAAAATTGGTGTTTTGTTTGTATGTTTGTTTCGCTAAGGTGATCATTGTTTATTGTTAGTTTAAAAAAGTTAGCGCTTCGGTGAATATGTATTATTTGTGATATTGTTACCCTCAAGTATGAAAATTCCCTACACTGCTGTTCGGAGGATCAAAGTAATTCCTTCCCCGGACGGCCTTCCTCTTTAAAAAAGGAGACGCTGTGGAGTTAAAGAGCTGGAGGCCGATCTCGCTGGACAACACCGTCCCCAAGCTATTCGTGGCGGCTAGTGTTGGTGAAATGAAATCTATGACTATACAAAAAAGGCTGAGTGGCTTTTTAATATTACAATTATAGTGCGATTAATTATGTATTCCTACTCAGTCGTTCGGTTTAACATCTTAAATTAGCAAAATAAGCATCTAGTGGTTAATAATTAAATAAAATAAGATTGTGTACATTAAATTATTAGTCATCTCTTTTTCAGGAATTTTACCAGTACTTAAGATTCAGTAGTTACGTGGAAAGTATGTTCATGATCTCAAAAATATTGTATAGGATCCTTCGGCATGTTGAAAGTATGTGGGAGACTTTGATCATACATATATGAGAAACAGCAAACGTCGTTTGATGTTGGCTGTTTTTTTCACACGGCTTCATACCTTTTAACGAAATCGCTTGTAAAAATCGCTGACCTGAAATTTCGCAGTTCTTTACAGGATTCCAAACTTCAATGCCGTATAAAAAAAGTTGAGATTACTCTTACAGTGAATGTCGTGCTAAAAAAACAAACAAAAACAAAAAAAAAACTTTATAGTCGATATTTAGTCGAATTTAAGGATTAAAATTCAGTCACAAAGTAAATGAAAAAATAAATTGCACAATGAAAAAAAAAAAAAAAAAATCTAATAAATAAGCAAATTTAAGTTTCTTCGTGTATGCAGAAGTCACTTTTTACGCTGAAATTTCTTTAACGTGCTCTCTCTTATTGAATTTTCTCTATCTAAACGGGCTACTTATTTGGCCAAAACAAATTAAATTATGTTAACATCTGGCACAATGCATAGTAGGGTTGGCCAGTTATTCGTTGAACAATGGAATTCGTATACAAATAAGTAACCAGCACAAAACGTTATTTAAGATTTAGAAGTAGTAATAAAGTATCCATCTTATCTTATTAGGCATCTTTTTTGCATGATAAAAGTATGTGGTATAATATTCATTATGCTGAGAAAAATTGAGCGAAAGTAGTATGTCGATTTTTTTAGGCAATTTAATAAAATCTCCAATGCTTACGGTGCATAAGCAACCTCGTAGTTGATAAAGTGGTCTGGTAGCACCACGCGGGTAAATTTGAAAAATTTGCCACGACTACCGCGTTTACTTTAGACTTCTATATTTGCTTTAATTTTAAATCATAGAAATATTTTTCACGTTATTTTGGTCTAATATGAAGGCTTGTACACTAAACAATCGTTTTTAAGAGAAAAATCAATAAAACAACAAATAAGACTTGATAAATACGATGCAGGATACACAAAAATCTTTAAATCCGTCCTTTCTTTCTCAGCTAGCCACGATTAGACTGTTAACTTAGCTGCATACAGGCCACCTCAATGTCGGTGTATCAATTAACAATCGATTTGCTAGATAAATTGTTACGGAAAATATTCTAATAAAACGTCATTCTTTACACTTCAACAATATATTTACTTTTGTTACTAAATTTCTACTTCCTACTACATTAGTTGGAATATCTTAGTTCTGTAAAGTTGTTTGTAGTGTCAGAATGATAGACTCTTTTGAATAATAGTGTACTTACGTCCTGACGAGCGTGCCCAGGTACGCAAACTATTTTTCACTCACAACGTTCCAAATGAAAAATTCAAGGCAGGCCAAAATCTGTACCTAAAAAAATACCTAAATGCATAAATAGCACAATTGGGATCGATAATGAAAAGTGGTGTCACAGCCTGTGGCAAAAATTAAAAACCTTAGGGTAAGCCAGTAGTATCACACCCACGTAGTTCACAGATATCTTTAAATGTCTTAAAAATTAAGCATTTTAAGATGTAACAAAAAGCATAAATTTTATAAAAACTTATGTTAGAAGTGTCTTTTCGTCCCATGTAAATCAAAGCAGGTGTTGAGATATTACAGCCGTTAAAAGTATGAAAAGCCTACAAAAGTATGATGTGTATACAGTATACTAGCAGCCCCTCCATCTCGGCTTTGTCCGAGACTCACTCAATGAAACACCGTAGTGTGACATGTCATGTAAAACAATTTCAGTTAAAAATTTTACATCTATTCCTGACACTTCTCAGAACAAAAATCTTCTTATTAAAAAGATATTTGTTCGGAATCCATACAGTTTATTTGGACAAAAGTGAAAACAATATAATCATGCTGAAAAGTACCGTGTGTTCCTTATGCCTCAAAATAATTGTTGGTCCTAAAGGGCCGTTGTTTCACAGTTTCACCCGTATAATACACGGAAAGGGCTATTTTTTGAAGCTGTAAAAATTTCAAACTCATAAAAAATATGTAACTAAAGAATATTTATCTATCATCTCACAACTTTATTACCAGAGCAACAAAGTCCTGGAGCTTAATCTCTACATTTTTTATCGCCACAAAAATACAAAAACGTATTCTAGCTATTTACAAATCTGAAAACATTTAAGAAATTACTGTGAGGGTACAATCAAAAGCTGATCTCTCAGGCAATAGATTCTTTATTTGTCGATTTGGACGCTGCTGTTTCAATTACGATAACTGTTCTGTGTCTATTTCTTGGCATTCTTGGTTTTGGTGATCAAAAGTGGGGAGATTGGTTCGTGATGCTTGCCCGTTGGAGACTGTCCCGTTGGCTCGAGTTTTTTTTCCCTTCATAGCTGTTAGGTTCGCCCATTGGAGACCTTGGAGAGGATCGGTGATTCCTGCTTGAATGCTTAGAGTCGAGAGGGTAACACAGGGTCGTCGGTTACTGGGGTTCCCAGCCTTGCAGAGAACAACTCCGCTTGTGACGACTGCCATTAAATGACTGACTTGGTTTAATAGTAGCCGTCTTTAGTTAACATAGTCTTCTAGTCAACGAATTGCTTCCGGAAATAGTAGTAAAAATGTATTTGTTAGCAAGGTAGTTTAAACTTCGGTGGTCCTCAAAAGAACTGATAAGATTGATGGTTAAGTAGGGAACGAAAATACTTATAATGGCCCTGACAAGAGCCAATGGTGAAACTTCAAGCTATTCCTTATTGTTATTCTTGATGATAAATAGCTGGCTGTAGGTAGCTTGACTCCTATCCTAGAAGTTTTTGTGTACGGAGACCATGATGAAGGGAGGTACGCCGCTGACCAAAGAATATCTCGTCTTCGGGTCGTTCCCCGGATAACCAACCGCTCATCGTTAACCGAGACAGTGGGCGTAGAGAATACCTTCTCTGTGGGTATTGCGTTGGGACGACCACTGAAAAGGAAGCCATTGTGACTGCCCGTGCTCCTCAGGGCTGCCTCCCTGGCTTACATTTATAGTAAAATATTCTCTGATGGCACCAGGTTGGATGGTTAAACGGTCACAAAACTTTGAAGTATTGAAGTAGGTTGTGCTCTGGTTAGACACGTCTCCTGGTATTCTGCCGGAGAGGTTCTTGTTTGGAAAATTTTTTTATTGGTTAGGCGTACGTCACTTGTCACTTGTCTTTCGGTAGACGACTATAGAAATCTCAGAGACGCTTCGGCCTATTATAACCACACTTATCTTACTCTACTGCAGGTATCATCGATTTTATTTCCACGCCACCTAGTGAATTACACTGAGCTAACGTGAAAAGCTAGTGTATTATTGCAAAACTTTGAGCTTATTTATTGGTATTGTTATTAATTTTTTCAAAATGAAAACTATACTAAAACCATCTGTGATGTGTCAATAATCATTATGCAAAATTTTTGGTCAGATCGGTTAAGTAGTTTTCGTGGTTAGCTATTACCACAGTTTTAGTGACTTTGCTTTATATATAAGTAAGATTACTGTGGGTCGGCCCGAGATTCACTGAGTAGAGCACCGTCGTGAGCTGACAAAATTCTAATTAAAACAAAGTATGTTTGAAATCCATGCAGTTTTCTTTAAGTAATAGGCTGTATGAAAGTTTAAAAAATTGTAATAATGCTGAAAAGTACCGTGCGTTCCTTACGCCATAAAATACTTGTTTGTCCTAAAGGGCCAACGATTTGCAGTTTCTTACATTGAAATAAATAAAAAGGGCTGATTTTCAAAACTGTACATATTTAAAACTACAAAAAATGTTTAATTAAAACCAGAGTGTGGGACTCGGAGTATCCCGGCAAGAACAAAGTTCTTACATGTATGTAGAAATCACATGTATATTGTAAAATACAAGGTTCGTAAATACATGTGAGTTAAATTTGCTCGCTTGTCTGCGCTGCGATTTATGAAATCATAATTTTAAATCATTCGTTAAATCAGACGACTTTTTTTTCATTATGGATGTAAAATACTAAGTTTGACGACGGCAGCAGAATTTTTATTTTTGTATTTAAAAATTTTATTCAATATACAACATTGTTGTCAGGTATGTTTGATTGTTGTCGAATTATTGAATTGTTTTTTGATACTTACAAAATGCTATAATTGATCTGATGAAGCCATGAGAATCTGCTTATTATTTTTAAAATGTGCAGCGTTCTCACTACTCATTCAACGCAGATATTTCTTGTAAATTTTAAAAGATCTATAAGTACAAGAGCGCGCGGTGGCTCAGTCGGCTAGGTCGTGGATTGGCACGCGGGAGACCGTGGTTCAATTCCCGGCCATAGTACGACTTTTTCGGGCAAGTACCTCTGTGATTTTTCACATGTGCTTTTTCACCACGCAATGCTCCTCGAGGAGGGTTTAGGCGACCTTCTCGCAGCAAAATTGCCTAATTTCCCCCTACCCCCCTCCCAGTATTGTGAGGCCTCCCATCCCTCTTCCCTTCCTTCTCCCAAGTGCTAAGTGCCCTGTGTAGTGCCCTTTANGTACATGTTATACGGAGCAATAATATAAAAAAAAAAAAATTTTTTTAGTACAAAATCATCATACAGTTACCTCCATAAATTGCGACAAATAAATTTTTACTATACCTCACTCAAACGCGGAACCTAAGCAAATTTTTTCTGCTGTAAATAAAATTAAAGATGAAAAAAGTAATTAAACTAGTGCTAAAATAATTGCTAGATATTAAAAAATTACTGCCTAAAAATAACAGAATTATTGTAAAGTAACCAAAGAATCAGAAACAAGAAAAGTATTAAAAAAGATCTCTTGGTGACGGAAGTCCACTACTGAAACCAATGTGTAGATAAATAAAATTAGATTTTCTTATAAACAAAACATTTTACTTAATTTATCATCATTTAAATATCAGAACTCTTCTTTTTTTACTGTAACACTTCTTTAACAAACATATAAGTTTCAATAAAAATCCAACGAGCCATAGACAGGACCTCTTGGTTGGTGTGTAACCTGTCTAATCAATAATAACATACAAAAACGTGACAAACATGAACAAACATAAATAAAAATAACACATTTGTCATTTCATTGACAACCTTACAATAAATTTTTTATTTTAGTATCAATAATCACATTAATGATAAATGTATTCATAAGATTAATAAAAGCGTACACAAGCGAGCGCTTCTAGTATCTCGGTGTGCGGCTCTCAATATTTGAAATTATGATTTTATAAATCGCAGCGCAGACAAGCGAGCGCTCGAAATTGTTTGTGACATCGTCAAGGTTAGAAACAAAAACACTAAAAAAATCGCGAAGAAAAGTATTACGATAAAAAAAGAGGGGTATAAATTCATTAAGAAATTCATAGCGATACACATTCTGCTATCAACAAAAACAAGTTAGATTACAAACTTACAAACGGAGGTTACGAAAAATTACGTAGAAAAATATAATATACAGACAATGCCTTAAATGTTTACACAACCCAGCAAAACTCGCACGTCCGTGTGTGTTTTAAACACACTTATATACAAAAATTAACCAAATACCTTGTAAAACTGCAAGAAGCACGAAGATGCAGCTGCTTCACGAAGAAATCCAGGTAAACGAGTGATATATACATAGCTGTTTGCTACGCTTTGACGTGTGTTGACAGTTGGCACAAGCATGCTTCTGCACGTATATAGTGTATTCATTTTTTTGGGCGCGAATTACAATAACGCAATTTATGGAGGTAACTGTATGACGATTTTGTACTTATAGATCTTTTAAAATTTACAAGAAATATCTGCGTTGAATGAGTAGTGAAAACGCTGCACATTTTAAAAATAATAAGCAGATTCTCATGGCTTCATCAGATCAATTATAGCATTTTGTAAGTATCAAAAAACAATTCAATAATTCGACAACAATCAAACATACCTGACAACAATGTTGTATATTGAATAAAATTTTTAAATACAAAAATTAAAATTCTGCTGCCGTCGTCAAACTTAGTATTTTACATCCATAATGAAAAAAAGTCGTCTGATTCAACGAATGATTTAAAATTATGATTTTATAAATCGCAGCGCAGACAAGCGAGCGCTCGAAATTAGTTGGGATGAGGCTCAAAAATTGTTAAGTACTTATTAAGTAAATAAAAGCGCATTGAAGCGAGCGCTTAAAGTTACTTGAGATGAAACTCTTAAATCTTATAATACTTATTAGATAAAAAAAACTGGCTAAGCTTGAAATTTTTTTAAATAATTAAATAGACAACAGTTCAGGCAGTGGAGTGTATTGGGTAGCTAGCAATAAATTACTTTAAACGTAGATTAATGAGCGTGTTTAAAAATAAGTGAATCTTGTGTATTTGCTTAAGGAAGTGAGTTTTTCATTCATGCATGCTTTACTGCACTAAATAATTTATAAATAAATAAATATCTATTGATATTTATAAATGAATGAATATCAAGATACTTTAAAATATAAAATGAAAAAAAAAAAAATTTCGACATCTAGTCTTGAACCCATGTTCTTTGGGTCCAAAACAGAACGTGCATCCAACTGAGTGAACACTCAATACGATCCATATTCTTTAAAACTTACATATGTCTATAGTATGTACCAGAGCTAACCTTTACTTGCTTATGCTTTTGTTGATTCCATCAAAATTTTAATTTTGTATTAATTGTACTTACTTGGATATTTCAGTTTTCCTTAATTTTTGAAGAAAAGGTTTTTAGCGTGGGCCTGAAAGCGCAGCAGGACTTTAGAAATTAGCTTGTTGAATTTTCGTTTATGTTTAAATGCATAATGAATCCAGATATATGATTGCATTGGATAATTAAGGATCAGCTGCTTGGGATTTTGTTTAATTAGGTAATAAACAAAAGCACGGACAAGAGAGCGCGTCGGATCGTCAAGGAATAGTGGCTTGGGATTTTGTTAGTTTTTCAAGCAAATAAAACTGCAGAGAAGCGAGCGCAGTGAATACTGGGAATACGCTGCTTGGGATTCAAGCGATTATAGGTAGAATGTTATTTAAATACCAGTAATTTTATTTGGTTAGTTGAAATTGTTTACTTGGGATTAGTTACAACTCGTATTTTACACTAAAAAGCATAAAAAAGCTTTTAGCGCACTGGGTTATGGGAGATTAGGTATTTGGATTTTTTGTTCTCGGTCTTCGTGCGCAGTGTCTTCGAGTTTTGGACGTTCGAACGATGCGCAAACGCTTGGCCAATCAGAACCTGGCTGCGCACAAGTGTGCTTGAGTTCTCAGCACTATCTCGGCACACTATCTACAACAACGTAAAATTACATACGAATACGTACATAGTCAACGTAGGCGCAAACATACAATGCAGAGTTAGTAAAGGTGAACTATTGGGATTTAACATATCATTTAAGAAAATGTCTGAATTTTTTAATTTGATAATTTCTAATGCTTCTAATAAATCTATTTTTTTACTGTTATTACATGTGTGCAGAATTTTGAAACTTTTATTTTAAATATATTTACATTTCATTAAATGGTTCGCATAAGCGGAAGTATCTAAACTCTTTTTAGAAGCATTTTTGTATTCTTTCAATCTACATTTAAAAGCTCTCTCTGTTTGTCCTCTATTTGCTGTGAGGATGAAGACCAGCAGTGCTCCATCGGATTTTTCATAAGACCTGAATGTGTCGTGAGTCAATTGTTGTGCCGTGATACATACGGACTCGGTGATATAAATATTCATTGAGATCAATTAAACAGATCAATCAATTGAGAGCTTGTGGTACTCTGCAGTTTTAATACATGAAAGTTAGTGCAATAAGTTATTCATAAAATATACAATAATTGGCTGCCAATAACTCTAAAATATCTTTGCTTTAGTTACAAAAAGTAAAGTGTACACTGTGTACAGTCGTCACCGTCGTCGAGACAGTGGCTGCAGTCGACAACCATACACATAGAGACACACACGTATATACACATGTATACACCCATAACCTTTTTTGTGTCATCCACATCAACTCATTGGTGATACGCAGCACTGAGATAAGTTGAAAAATTTTGTGTGGATAATTTATTTCACAAACTTTCATATATTAAAAGTGCAGAGTACCACGAGCTCTCAATTAATTACAATGAATATTTATGTTGCCGAGTCCGTATGTATCATGGCACAACAATTGGCTCACGATACGTTCTTAGAAAAAAACTGCTGGAGCGCTGCTGGTCATCATCCTCACAGCGAATATTTATTAACGCAAGATCCTGACGTAAGTTTATAAACACCTGATTTGTTTTATTTTTTGCTTTGTCTTAGTTGTTTTTCATAATTATTTACAAACTTTTATTAGATCTGAATGATATTTTTATACTTTACTTTTTTAATTGCTGTTGTATTTTTTGTGATAGTCTTCCAGTGTACGTAATAACAAAATACTTATTTTCTATTGCGGGCGAGGGGAAAAATTTTTTATAGCTATTTTATATTTTATTCTTTCAACCAAATTATCTATAATGAAAGGCTTGTAGTTATTACGATATGCTATTTGTTTGATGATATATAACTCTTTATTGTAATTTTCAGGTTTAAAAGGTATGGAGAGAAGTCTATACATGTAACTATAGTACGCAGAAATTTTATGTAAACATAAGTGAATTGAATTATTCTGTATTGTAGTGTTTGTGTGTTGTAAAAAATACTGTATTCAAGTTGATAATTTCCTCTGTGTATTGTTAAATCTAAAAAACTAATTTTCCTATCGTTCTCTTGTTCTACTGTAAATTCAATATTTTTATGTAATGAATTTGTGTATTTAAAAAATATATCTAACTATGCTAGTCCAACAGCCAATTATGTTGCCTACGTAACGGTCTCATAACAATAATCTACTATCACAAATATTTCTTTCCAAATGCTTCATACAAATTTTGGCTAAAAGCAGGCTCTGCGGTATCTGTAAAATTTGCTTCACCCAGATGCGTAAGTGCCCCTCCTCTCATCCCTTTAAGAACGAGCTGGCCTCCGAAATTCTCCGTTACTTTCCTTCTTCTTTCTCCTCTTATGCCTTTTTGTCTTCTAGGGGAGTGGTCCTCACAGACCTGTCTCATGCGGGGATGTTAGTTTTTAGTCGGTAGGCACACCGGGTGAATCCGACACTACCACCGGATTAGCTGGGATGTCTATGAAGATTTTCTCTTCCCCGCTCCATCAAACAAAAAAAAATCTGTAAAATTTTCTCTGAAATTGTTTCATTACAATTACACTCTTTTAATAGATCCTTTATAAAGTTTTGTACATCAAGTACTGGTACACTTAGAAAGACATTTTTTACATCGAAAAAAATTAAGATTGAGTTATGAGGTATTATAAAATTTTTTATTTTATTGATGAGTTCTATGGGCTTTTTGATACTATAAGTAGATACAAATTTAGTGTATGTTATTAGATCTATAATTTTTTTCGATAATTTATACGAGGGTGAACTATTGAATGAGACCATAGGTCTTATCGAAAAATCGTTTTTATGAAGTTTAATTAAGGAATAGAATTTTGGTGTTAGTGGACTCATTTAAGGAATATGTAGTATGATTAAGGAATATGGAAAACTAGAGAGGATAGACAAATTTTTTTATAAAGCTATTATTCGTTGTTAAAACTTTTTAAAAGGGTCTTTTTTCAGTTCAATAAAATTGTCAGAATATATAAAATCAAAAGTTTTGGAAATATGCTGATGTTTATCTATTGCTATAACTGGGTCCCCTTTGCCCGCTTGAGTCACAATAACATCGTTTGATTTTACTTTATATTCTTTATACTACGTGCTGTGTACATATAATTATTTTCAGTTGTATATAGATATTCCTTAATGATACTTAATAACAAGTGTTTTTCTTTTTGTCGTTTTTAATTAAATTATAAAGAAAGAGTTTAGTGTTTGAAAGTATAGTTTCACATTCGACTGCTTATAATTCTTTCATTTTTGTAGTAATTTCGATGTACAAATTTTAATTAAAACTTTTGTCTAGTGAATTTACTCCCGTATTTTGGAATGTAATTTTTGACAAATTAATAAATCTACTATTAAATTAACAGTTCGAAAGTAGGTTTGTATCACCAGTATTAATATTGGCGGTATTTATCTGTAGATTCTTTTTATGTTTTCAATTATATAATTTGTTTTTATGTTTTATATATTTTTTTCGAACAATAGAATTCAGTTGTAATTTTTACGTTACTATCGAAATCTGTGAACTTGATGTTGTGAAGTGGGGACAATAGTTCGGTATGGACAACTAGCAAATAAATACTTGTGACGTTGCTTTCACTGTACATCTTTCTTCTGTCTTCTAGTAACCATTTTCTTAATGCACTTGTAATTGCTTTCTTTGAAGATGTGTTATTGAAGTTAATCACAATAGATTATGTATCTTGGCACGAATTCGTATTAAACGTTATATATAT
>NW_019379924.1:505228-530825 GCF_000648655.2 Copidosoma floridanum
TTTATATGTGTGTGTGTGTGTGTGTGTGTGTAATAAGGTATTATTTGTTATTAAATAACCTCAAATTCGTATTTAAGTTGTACTTTTCTGACATATGAGTTATAAATTGCGAAAAAATTATAGTATACCTTGAAAATTAATAAAGATGTTCACAAATTAATTTAAAGTGTTTTTATAACAATATAACTTCATAAAACAAGAAAAATCGTCATATCTCGACGAAGAAGCAAAATAGGCCAAAAATACCGATTTTTTACGGGTATCCTAAAGAGGAAATAAAATATCGAGACAAATAGAGCACAAATAGTGGTGTCATTTGATGTGATTACATAACCTCAAATTCGTATTTGTGGTCTATCTTTATGAAATTGGAGTTATAAATTACGAAAAAATTGCAGTATACTTTAAACATTAATGCAGATATGCACGAAAAAATTAAAAGTGTTTTCATGACAACATAACCTCAAAAAATTAGAAAAAACACCATATTTCGAAGGAGAAGCAACATAAGTCGAAAATATCAATTTTCATGGGCTTACTAAAGGGGAAAAACAATCAAAGCGTACAATTCGATTTGATGAAAACATGATTTTCAGCCATTTCAAATACGAAATTTTTTTTACTTGTTCAATGTTATTGAAAGAAATTTACTTATTTAACTCGTAGCAATAACACATATGATTGCTTCTCATATAACTTTCTGTATAAAATGAGTTTAATATTTGATACTTGAAGTTTCACTTTTATCGTGGGTCCCACGACCCATTTTTTACACTGTTGATGTACCACCGGAATAATGTTCATATGTATTGGAGTTTTTTGTAGTCAACTTATCGCTATATGTAACAGAGTTGACTGAAGTAATAGAGAACAAATTTTGTATGGAACAGTAAACCTTTAATAAGATTAATTGTGTAGGTTCAAAGTCAAAAAATCAAATAAAGTTGGATCGTGCAAAAAACTGAAAGTATGGTATCTTGACTTCTATTAATCCTACAGCAGCAAAACACAGGTCTTACAACATGCCACCATTTCAAAAGGTTCGCTTGCTCAAACAATATAAAAATCTTGATAATCTTTTTAACGCCCATATTCCTTAGGTTAAATTAATAGAAGGACAACTTTTGTGTTCAACATTTTGCTCTTAAACCTATACTTATCAAGATTATGACAGGGTTAATTTCTTTTTCGGTCAAAAGCACTAAAACTCGGCTCGATAAAAATTTTGATGTCTACGATTAGTTTTTAATGCCCGCGCACGTGTGTTTATCTTTTCCTTTTTTTTTCTTGTGAGGAAAAACGAGAGTAACATAAAGAAATAAAGTTAGTGAGACAAGCAAAGAAAAGAGCGAGTGTGGAAAGCGAATATAATAAGAAGAAATGTGTATTTAAACGACTCGAGAGAAATTATATTATAACTGTGCTCGTAGGTATATGTGTGAATTTTAGTATGATTCTAAGGTTAGTAAGAATATATGTGTTGTCCATTTATAGAGATAATCGGAATTGTTTATCGTATTTTTACAGTGTCTTTTACAAATCATATCACCCCTTAAGTAAGTATAAGTGTGTGTATTTAGGTACAGCTTAGAAGAGATGAGTCGTGTGTGAGACAGATTGTATGAGAGGAGTAAGAGAAAGAAAGAGATATAGGAGACGTTGTTGAACCTACCTCCATCCACTAGCTCATGACGACCTTTGAGAAGCATCATTTGTGGCGCGGCTAGCAACTCTGCAGTCATGAGAGATTCGAGGGTACTGGCGACACCACGAAGTCATGACTTAAGGATCTACCCCGAAGATGGCTTATCTGGAGGCATAGTAGCGTGTTGCGAACTTAGGTTAGCGACTGGTAGGAAGGTGCAGGAAAAAAACTTCACAGGTTATACCAGAGTTAAGATTTCTCGTAGTTAGGTTACATGTTGCAAACTCTCGTTTTTATACGAGAGTGGGTGAAAGGGTTGACATCAAAAACTTAAACTTAGCGTTTACTGTCGTGAGAACATCTGTCTCTGAATATTCTAAATAAATTTATGGATAAACATAATACTACAATGTAAATGGAATAAAACTAAAAACTGGTACTCGATGTAAGACATCTGGCGTGAATTTGTAATTTATTAACAAATCAAATGTATTAGAATGAACATATAATTAAAATATATTTTTATTCTGCATTATATAACAGTAAATTAAAGATTAAAAACGTATTAAACGCAGTATCTGATTCTGTGGCACTATTTGCTTGGTATAAGAACTCATATGTTAAACGGTAAAATTTACGGGGAAATGGGAGTGTAGTAGGATGCTGTTATTCCTAGCAGATTACAAACTTTCTTATCTCAATAAATACAGGTATTGTAATTCATTTCGCAGTAGACGGTGGTATGGATAAATTTAATTTATACGTATTAAAAGAAATATTACCAGGTTTTAGTTGTATAGCAAAATAATGAAACGCTTGTAATCAAGCTTGAAATTTACTTTAAACATTAACGTCTCCACCGCCAATTATTATAATTTCAATTTTATTAATATGAATCCACAGTAAAATATACTCTACGAGGTGACATACTTTATTGTGTTGTTCATCCTACAATATGTTTGCAGCGTCTATCACGGCAGATCAACTACACATGATTTATGCCTAGTGTCAAAAAATAACGACAATATTAGTTACATTTCACCCCACGAAAGTTTTTTAATCAAATTCGTTCATTGTACCAATTTATAAAACATAAATGAAAAATACCTAGATAGACGTGGAAGAAAAACACTGAAGGCGACTAAAACTCGCCGAAAAAACGTATGGATGTATTTACAGTCCATTGTGAAGAGAAAAATAAAATATAATTTTGCGAAATATTTTAGATAAGAACCCCGCCCTTGCCACTGAGTCAGCAAGCTTTTTTGTCATTGATTTTTACTTGAATGTTTATTTTGTGGTCATACTAATAAATTTACAGATTAAATCAAATTTGCTTCAAATGTTGAACTTATTAAAAAGCTTTTTCCAAAGTGTTTTTAAATTCATTTGACAAATGAACTAACAATCTCCTGGTCAGATGCAAAGCTACTGCTCAAAAAATAGGCTGAACATGAAATTATGTCTAAACTTATTTAAAAAAAAAAAAGAATTTTCCTATTACCTAAGTAAAAATCCAAATGTTTTGAAGTGATTCTTTTTTGACAAATAATTAATTGTCACTGCTTTAGGTTTATAAATTGGTACGCTGTACCAAAGTATCGGTTTTTCAAAAAATCATTGCATTTTTTTATTTCCAATATTTCACAATGCTTTTCTGCTTTATTTATACGCATTATTGTAGTTTCATTAGTGTCCATTTGTGGTGCTGGTGCTCCTCATGACAGTCCAGATAAAAGATGACCACTCTTTAATGATCTGGCCCCTTGATTAAATAGTGATTTTAATACCATCAACAGCATATCCATGTAAAAAATTATCTAAAGTAATCTATCTTTCTTAGAAATTTTTTCACAGTGATGCTATTTTTCAGTTGTTAATTACAATATTTGATCAGCTACAATGCTTTCTCTTTCATTTTTTCCAGGAAATGATTCCAGCTCCTGGACAAAGTCACCCTATCCTCAACTTGCGCCGCTCATTCATTCAGAGTCCAAGTACGCTACCATCCAAACGGTACATGCAGGACGTGCTTTCAGCAATTTTTGACTGGGATAAAAAAGACGTCTACTCATTTCTTATGATGGATGCCCTTACGCCAAGTTTCCCAAAGGCCTCAATACCTATGACCGAAATATGTGACATATTCTGGTCACCTCAAGACCTACTCAACCCTCATGCATGCCTAATTGCCCTGCTTACATCAGGGGGAGGTGTCGAGCTTGCTGTTCAGATCGACCTCAGCTGGTTTTCCATTTGTAATGTCAGTGATGCCTGGGCTGAGGTGATTGAGGCTGACTACGAAGCTGTAGATAATGCTGTTAATTTTAAAGGTCAAACTATAAAAAATCAAGTTTATCGACTTTTTGCAACTACCGCCACTTGGAGTTGCGCGTATAAAACAGATAATGCTTGTTTTGCGTATCTGGTCACTGCACATAGGAATTCAGAGCTGGCAATCTGGAAAGTAAAATCCGTTTTAAGCAGTGAAATCCTAAAGAAAGAACATCCAAGTACAAAGCTGGAGCTTAAATTTAACAAGAAGCTAAGTAATTCTTTTAACAAAATAAGTAGCTTACTTTGGATCCAACTGAGTGAGAAGCAACGCTGCCTAATCATCGTTGGCTTTTTTAGTGGTCTGGTGGGACTAATCAAGCTGCGAAAACTGAATACTGAGATCCAATTCGACTCTTACTCAACTTGTTACTCAGTGGAAGATCTGATTCCTGTTGACTTCCTTCACGTTTTGTGTAAAACGGAAAAGTGGCTTGAATTCATCGTTGTCAAAGGCATGCATATAGTTACACTTGTCATCGACATTTATGGCAGAATCGTCAGCATGAAAAACATCTCTAGTCCAGGATTTTCCATCACAGGTAAGGGGGCTGTACTTATGTTAATACACTTCAAGGTTCATATTTCCACATAGTCATGTGCCAAGATTAGGAAATAATTTTCAAATGTATGAATGGTTTTTCGTATAGGTATATCCATCATTAACTCCGATATGATGTTAATAACAACACAAGATGGTCAATTATGTGAAATCAGAAAATCACACGATCAGCAGGATTTGATCTGCACGCCAATAAAGATTGACATGCCGAACGACTCTTTGCAGTATCTTGGTCTCGCTGGTTCACCTAACAGAGTTCTGTTTACTCTCATTACAAGTCCAAGCATTATGTACGACCATTTAGTAGACCGTGAACCCAGTTCTATTTTCTTTTTTAGTTTAAACGATGTTTCGTCGTCTTTAAACCCCTTGTCAATTGTATATGAAAAAGAGAAGTATTTGCGAAAGTGCTGGGACTGTTTGGAATTGATCAAGGTCAACGTTTACCGGTACGACGAGCGACCGTCTAATCTAGCCAGACTAAGTATAGGTTTGAAATCCATGTCACCGTATGAATTACGCATAGCACATTGGATTATGACCATAGCAGGAGGTAGGTACAAAAAGAATGATTCAGAAGATTTCTCAAGATTTAATGTAGCAATCACGCAATCACGCTCCTACCTTTTTATACACTCCGCATGCAATTATCTTCACCTCCTTATTCAACTAAGTAATCTCACAAACCTGCAAAAGCTATCTGCTAGTCTTCTCCGAATGCATCTTGAAATCTGGTTGGCCGAAGAAGAAGAAGAAGAAGAAAAAGGCGTTAAGGAACTGCTAACGCAACGTGTCAAGAACACTCTTGAATCATTGGAAGATAGACCTGAGCCCGAGAAGTGCAACTTCTGCAATGAAATAATACTTGAACCATGGTTAAAAATCTGTCCTACGGGTCACAAGTTGCTTCGCTGTGCAATTACTTGTCTGCAGGTGACATGTGCTAGATACCGTTCGTGCCTTGTTTGTCATGAAATTTTCCATCCTTGCCTGGACGAGGAAGTGGTTGTGGCTGAAGTCAGATGTCCATATTGTGATCTTCCAGCATGCTTCAAAAACGAAGTTATCGATGAAACACTTAAATCATCCTCAAAAAATTTGTCAAATCAGCTACTGTTGATTTCTAAAGACTTAAAATGTGACAAACATGCTGAAATGACCCAATAATACAAAATCAATATTTTCAAATACGCTAAGATCAAGTCTTTTACTGTAAATCATGAGCCTTACTAATGAAAAATGTTACTATTAACAATTATGCTAAAACTTTGTAAGAAAATAACTACTTGCGACATAAAAGTTGTGACGAGAATTTTCCAGCCGATAAACAGCCATCCTGTATCCTCTCACAAAATCTCTTCTCTTACTTCGCTTATCTTGTTCCTATCCACTGGATACGTTTCCTCTAGGAGGTTTGTCACAAGTGTCTGGCTCGAAAACGCTGAACGCTCCTGAAAGGAAATTAAAAAGGCGAAAGGGGGCACTAACCATAAACACTATCACTTTTATAACCTTTACAGCGCGCCCGCGCTATTTATTTGCCTCCACACACTCTCAAATTCTACACTTCCTCTCTCTGTGTGTATATATATATATATATATATATGTAATAACAGCCGCAACGTTTCTGAAAAAACGAATAAATGAAGATCGACTATTTTATTGACAGTCTATTTATTTAATCAACTTGACATGTATCTTCATCAAGTGACGACCAATACTATCATACATAGGAAAAGAAATTCAATCAACGACCAAGTTATGTTTATCTGATAATTTATTTAATTTAGAAAAGCCGGAAATAGTTGATTGTACAAATAATAGAAGTTATAAAGTTTCAGATTTGTATTTACAATGTTTATACAATTTATAGTTTTTCGTAACTTAACTTACTTCTATGATCGTTGGTAAGCCGCTGCTTGCGCGCATGCAGTCTCAAGATCTGACATGGTTGACCGCAACGATGATCCTAATCCTACACAAGAGTACTCGTGGTGATGACAATAATAAGGCTGCTGCTTTTAACTTCGGAACCCAAATTGACGGTTCTTTCTTTCTTGTTTCTTCTCAATTCACTTTTTAGGCGAGTTTACAGTGGCCTGGTTTGCTCGAGTTTTTCTCACACAGCTTAGTCACCGAACTAAGTCTAACATTTGTTTGAAATGCACTCTTGTAACACGTAGCTCAATAACCGAATTAAGTCTTACATCCGTTTAAAAAATGCAGCAAAATTCACTGTTTAACGCTTATTGTTGCTTTAGAGCACTTAATAAAAGAGAAAAGGTGAATATTGGTATGTGCAAGGAGTCTTTACACTCTTGCATTTGATGAGGACACGTCAGGTTGAGGATCTGAACAACCAATCAGAGCTTAACCTCATTACTCTCGATTGACAGAAGCATGGTAGTAGTGCAATAATTATACAGAGATTGATAGTTACATCTCTGATCTCTCAGATTTTACATCTGAGTATACGTTGATGTCGAAATTTTGTATCGACATAAACCAAGATACGTATCATGGGTTTTTGAGCATTACAATAAATTATTTGCTGCTCTTTTTTTTTTTACTTTAAATTGTTGAAAAGAGTTAATTATAGAACAAAATATTAAATACAAAAGTTGTTTAGATGATAACTTGGCAAAGGAATTAAGTGTTTAAAATAATCCAAAAATTATTCTACATTATTTAAAAAAGTAAAAAAAGCCAAAAACTAAAATTGCGTCTGAATATATATTAAATTAGCTAAAATATGCTGGAAACCAGATATTTCATAAACATAAATGTGGTTAACATTTAACGCAAAGTCTGATCGCAAAATTTCAAAACATCTACTGCAAAACTGTTAATTAAATCCTTCGATTTCTCGTATACTTAGCTAACTGCAATAAATTAAGATCTGCTTTTTTAAAATCTGTAGGTACTAATAATATCTTTGATTCGTCAAACATTCAGATATTTAAATCAACAAACAGAAAAGTTATTTAACAAAAACTGGTAACAGAGCACCGTAATTCCGGAAGTAATTTTTTTTTCTACTTTTGGCATTCGATAGTGCTTATTTTTTAATGGGCTTCAAAAACAATGTTTGTAAGATTAATGAAAGCTAAGATACGACGCTTTTACTTTTTTTATCGTAGTGACTGCCCAAAACATTTCTTTGACTTTGCATCCTTCTTGATCACTTCGTTAATGTTTAGTACACTTGGACCTTTTTCATTTGAATTAGGTTAATAGTTTTAGCTCAATTGATTGATAAAGATAGTAAGACATTATACGCATTTTGGAGTAATTAAGCGTATGATACCAGTAGCATGGCATGCAGACGCAGAAGCTTTATTTGCGAGTTGCTATTCATTCTAACGTGCGTTCATGATTATAACGTAAAGTATAATGTACCTTAAATCATTTTTTTGAAGTGAAACTTCTTATGGCACGTTGTGAATTTTTTCGAGCGACACGAAATTTCTGAGCCCTTCATCACTCCAGCCGCTCTCTCTCTCCGCGTCCTCCTTGCCACCACATGCTATACTAACAAACATCCCTACTACTCCAACTCCAGCCGCTCTCTCTCTCTCTCTCTGCCTCGTCCCCCTTGNTCTTTAAAATCGCATTATCTAACATTGTTCTCATGGGCAAGAGCGATTATTCAGCCTTTTGTTGCACAAATTTTGAGGCAAGAGATGGATTCATAATGAAGAGAAAGTTCGATTGGAGAACTCAACTCTTAAGGAAGACTCTTGTATTGAAAAATATGCACTTATCAGGCATTTGGAAGAAATACATATGCAAACGTAAACAGAGTCACGAGCAGGTCACGTGCTATGTGTATGGGAGAAAACCAACCATCGTCTGCTGCCACCTGGTCTTTCCATAGGCAGCGAGAGATCTTTACCAAATTGTGTCTAGAATTTATTAAACTTAAAATCATAATCTGAAACTTATCACAGCCCTCCTCAAGGCCTTAAACTATAATGTTGTGCAAAATAAGTTTGTTTTTCGAAAATTTATCGAGTCTCTTTCACTTTTTTTTTATTTTTATAATGTAAACAGCGTATTTTTGAGTTTTATACTACACACATACTATCAGAAACTAGCTGCTTTTAAGTTCGTTCCGTAATTTTTTTATAAGTAGTTTAATTAACCATGATGCAGGAGATGGTTTTTTTCATGCACGGTTTGTACAAATCACTTCACCGCGTTGTCATATGAGAGCCCTCGCATACCTGCTCACTGCTCCACACAAAAACAACCGATCCTCTTTAAGGATAATTTGACGCTGATGCACAGCATAAACAAGTAGAAAAATCTATCAATAAAAATGTACTAACCTACAAAAAATCATCTGATTTCTTAATTGTGAGAAAAGCATTTAAATTGAACTTGCCAGAACTACATAGTATATTAACATTAAGTAAAAAGAATTCTAGAATGTATTTAAACTCGTTTATTTTTTTAAATTTGAAGACTAATAGCATAAATACCTTTTAATAGTGATAAAAAAAAATTTAAATCAACATTTGGTCGTTCTTTTATTTGAAATGTTTTATAGATTTCTGAAAAGTGAAGTTGTTTGGATAGCATCAAAGTACATAGTTTCGTGTAGTGCCTCAGAAAGTTTTAAATCATTTTTTTACATAAAATGACTTCTGTAAGGAATTTTCTAAGCAGATGCGTGAAAAAAAAATTGTGAAAATATGTTGCAGTTTTAACCCTTCTTTTTTCAGCGTACAAGTCATTATCCAATTTTAATTATTTTTGGGAAATATTCTTAACTGCAGACAGTATTTAGGGTAAACATTCAATTCGCATTACTAAAGTCCTTATTTATAACCTATCGATTTCTCAGAACGCTATTAGCGCTACATCAAGCATATCAAGTATTTCTGACAAGTTTTTTGTATAGTCCACATTTAAGTACATGTGAGAGATAACATCAAAGTGTTCACGTTGATTTTTTTCTTGTAAGTTTTATGCACCATGATTTTCACTGTAAGGCAAATTATACTCTGATCTTAGAAGTAGCTAAGTTACATACTACAGACATGAGTACCTTAAGTATGTTAATATTGTATCTGATCACACGTCATTCAAAAATTTTTCAGGAACTTGCTAATTACAATCGTACTGAATTTTGGCAAGAGCGTTGTTAATTTGATTATCGCCCTAAAACCTTAATTTTTTGTATTTAAAGCAGTCATTGTTAGTTTAAGCATTAATTCTTGATAATGATGTATCATTTCAAGTCTTACTTCTACTACTAGCTGAATTCAATTTACAGTCTGCAATTGGATTACTCAGACTTATTATGACGTAATAAAAACTCACAATAAGAAGATCTAACCACAACATCCATTTTTTAAAAGCTCCAGATTATGTAACATACTATAACTCATGAAATCTTAATTTAAAAACTGAGCAACCAACAAACATATTAAATAAAAAACAGTATTGCGAAAGCATCCTCAGAGATCACTGTATCTATACTAATTATGTCTTAACCTGTATTAATTAGTAAGAACTCAAGTTAAATTTTTCTATCATTTAAAAGTGTTTATTACAACAGTTTCACAAAACATTACAAAAAAATTTTTTCTTATCTCTGTTTTTCGATACAAAAACATTTTATATTGTAAATACAAACTGAAAAAGTAATTGGTTATAAAAAATTATTAATAAATAAAATCGTTTATAAGTTAAATTTATGGGGTTCTTTAATAATGTTATTAACGTAAGTTCTGATGGTATTCAGGCTTTTTGTCGCAAGAAACGCATGAATTTCTTGTGCTTTACGCACAGCTGCACTAGATGGGATCTTTTTTTGTCTAATTTCGGCTTCAAAAAACTGAATTATTTCCCTCTTTTGCTCATTAGTGTAACGTGGTTTAAAGTTAACCTTCTATGAATCTGTGAATGTTAAATAATCTTATAAATAACAGGAAAGTATTATTCAAGAAAAATTTAAGAGAGTATTATAAAACTTCAAAGACTACAGTTTCTTTACTACTATCTTTATACTGATAACTTAAATCAAAATATTATGTAGTTAATTGATATTTTTTAAATAATTGGATACATACGACATGGTTTCTCTAAAGTCTATTGCCCTTAGGTACGCTGGTACTCGTATTAAATATTGTACTTTCCTGATCTACTATCTTATTAGAAATAATACTATTTACGTATTAACATATTTTTGCTGACAGTCAACGCAGAAAATAAAGTTTTTAAACATTCTGTATCGAGACCTTACATATTTCTTTATATTCTCTTTAACTGAATTCCACCTTTTTATTGATAGAAAATATTATAGTCGTTTACTTAGCCATACGACTAGTTAATAAGACCGTACTTTTGTGACATGTGATATAAGTAAGATTACAAAGATCATTCTAGTCCTCCTAGAACTTATAACAAAATTTGACTCCGTTTCGTATAAAAAATCATGTTACGAAGCATTTTATAAAACAACTATTAGTCAAACGCTTTTAAAAACAAACCGCACGTACGGTTACTTTAAAGGTACCTTCGCAACCTTACGTATTTCATTCAAAGTTAAGCAATCGCTTTTTTCAAAATTGACCAAAATTTAAAACAATAATAATAGAAATGCTAGTAAACATTTTGCGCACAGCAAATGTTACAACTAAACGGAACGGTACTTAGGTCTGAAAATTAGTTATGCCAATAGCCTGAAAGTTTGTGTTGTGAGCAAGCGTATACTTAATACTGCCACATAATTTGCCCTTGTCAACTGATGACAATAAGAAAATATGATTTTGATTTTAAGTATTATTCTACAACATAATTAATAACGACTTCTGTTAGGTATTATGTCACTTTTAAAAAAGTTTTAAATAATACAAGCGGTAATTTTGAATTTGACACTACTACTAGATTGTATGTATCTACTTGTTTGTCAGGAAAATCTAAGTTGCACAAAAAGCGTAATTTTTTCACGTCGTTAAATACAGGTGACCGACGGTTTAAAACCTATCATTTAAAAAACAGTTTTATGATTTTAACTGTTTTTTAATCCATGCTACTATCATATCATCACACTAATCTATGCTTTTATCATAAAACATTTTATAGCCAACTACTCAGTAGTAATGATATGAAAAAGCTTATTTTGACTTAGCGTTGACTAAAAAAATATGTGTATCATGGTTTTCACTACCTCTAGCTTAGTAGGCAGCACATTTGCACCCTGTTAAAAGAAATTTACGACAAAAAAGAGTATATCGACGGCCCTTACGAAAAACAACGTAACTCAGATTTTCCCGTTTAAAATAACATTGGAATTTCTGAGTTCCGTTGTTTTTCGTAAGAGCCGTCGATATAGCGTATGTAACTAACTACAAAGTTTGACAATAATGATATAAAAAATTGTATGTTAGCACACAATAAGCAAACAAATAATAAGATCCTCATCATACTCCTCGTTCTAGTGACCTTAAAAATTATTATAAAAATAATAAAAATATCTTAGTTTGTAGTTGTCTAAAAATTACAAAAGGTTGAAATAAGTCAGTAGTTAGAGTACATTATAATTATCATGCCATAAAACTTTTGTGGTTAAGATTAAACTTGTTGTGTTCTATATTCTGAAATAAGTGACGCGAAGCCTGCAAAAGTTAGTTATCTAGGCAGTTTCGTACTGGGCCCAACCATATAATTCCACATGCACTACTGATCGTGACAAAAATTTTTTGTCGTTTCTCCATGTAATAAAATGTTTTTATAAAAATTTGAGAATGTTAATCTAAAATCTCTTGTCCATTTTTTTAAATTCCTGGATAATACAAGTACTGAGTCCAAAAACAAATGTGATTTTATAATGCACCATTTTATTTTTTAGAAGATATGATATTTTTTTAAATAATTAATTTAAAAAAAATCAACAATAAGTTTTCTTAATTCTTACGTAACTTTCTTCAAGGGCGTAAAACACACAAGTGTTAAATTTAAATCTTATACTATTCTTAGATCATACCGGTCTACCTAATTGTCTAGATAATTTGAGTTTCACAAAAAGCTATATTTCTATACGAAGATATAAATAGGTTATCGATTGTTTTTTGCAGTTTTATTTAAAAGGAAGTTTTTATGCATAACACTGTTTTTCCTTTTTCAACATGCTTGTGTAGTGTAAAATATAAAAATGTTTTATCAGAGTTATACTACGAATAATAGTAGTTGATAACAGTAGAAGCTCACAACAAAGTTTGACGCTGTTGATATCAGCAATAGTTTGTTAGCACACAGTTGACATATAAATTTTGAAAAAAAAACTTTAATTATACTTCACGTTCTGGCCACCTTGTAAATTATTCTGGTTCTAATAAGAATAGCTAAGTTTGTAGTCGTCCATAAATTGAAGAAGGTTGTAAGACGTCAATGGTTAGAATATAATAATATTAATATGCAAAGAAACTTCAGTGGTTAGAATTGAGCTCATCGAGTTTTATAGTCTATATGTAAGTGATAGGAAGCCTACATAAGTTAATTATTCAGCTAATTGCAAACTTGGCCCAACCATATATTCAAACCCGCACTACTGAATGCGTGAAAAATTTTCTGTCGTTTTTTTATGTATTAAAATTTTTTTTCCGGAACTTTGAAATGTTGATCTAGAATCCCTTCTCCATTTTTCTAGGGTTCTGGATAATGCTAGTAGTAAGTCCAAAAACGACTCTAATTGGACAGTGGACTATTTGTTTTTTGCACAAGTTAATTCATAAGCTTATCTAGAAAATCCTGATCTTATTTAACTTTATCCCTTCAACTAGTTTTTTTTTTTTTTTATTCAAGCGTTTTAGTAATTTATATTTTAGTGACTCAATCTAGTATTCTACTGGTATAGATTCTATCTCTATATTGATAGATATTAGCTGGATGTCAGCATCGTAACAAATGTTTTTAAGCGTTTTGCATCAGGACCTTAAACATTATTCAATACACTCATCAATTGCATTTTACCTCATTATCAATATAAAATATTGTAGGTGTTTACTCAGCTTTACAACTACCTGATAGCACCGCACTTTTAGGACCTATGAAAAATGTAAGATTAAAAAAATTAGTCTAATCTTCCTAGAATTTATTACAAAACTTGATTAGGCTCATAAAGAAAACCATTTTGCGAACCATTCTATTAAATGACTTCTCGTCGAACGCGTTGAGTAACATCCCGCACTTTTGCGACCTTACGTATTTTATTTAGAGTTAAACAATTGCTTTCTATAAAATTCGCCTCAATTCAACAACGATGATAATTCAAATTCCAGTGTACTTTTCTGCACACATAAAAGTTAGCCAAGCGCATGAGAGTTTGTGTTGTAAGCAAGCGTGTTCTTAACACTCCCCCATAATTTGCCCTTATAAACTGATCGCAATAAGACGAAATGAATTTTTTTTACGTATCATTTTTCAACAAAATAAGTAACAGGTGCTGTTAGGTATTATATAACTTTTTAAAAAGTTTTGAAAGAAATAAGCAGTAATTCTGAATTTAACACTAGTGTTGCGTAGGATTCTATGGTCTTGAGGTGCGCACGAAGTAAATAGTCGAGGAACTAGTATCAACGTCTTTATTAACAGTAGGCCCCAAAAAGAGGGGGCGCACGTACGTGTAGCTATGATATCGTACGTGACACGTCCGAAGCCGCGCCGCTATCGTCCTCGATGGCGATTTCCCTTTTTAATTTACATGTTTGTGCTAGAGTAATGTTTGTGTAATGTTGTTTATATTGTATGTGAGATTTCTAACGTAGGAGTAAAAAGGTGGAGAGAAAAAAAACCGTACGTCGTCAGAAAATTCGTACGTCGGTTGTAGGTATGCCACCATGTTTGTTATGTTAAACCCTTCTTGCTCTACGGGTAGCGGCGTTATTCTATGCAGATCTAATTATTCCTGCGTTACCAACGGTATTTCAATGTGATATATTTCCTTCCTATTGAGTGCTACCGTCGCTATTTCTGCTATTTTCCCTACTCTTTCCTCTGTCGTTGTGCGCTCATCTCCCGGAACCCTGAGATCTGGCCTGAACTGACTTACTAGTATTTCTGCCTCCGATATCGTTTTTAAGGCTGCTTCCGGTAGATGCGATATTCCTCGACTTGCCAAATAAATTATATCCGTTACTGTTTCAAATTTCGATGCTAGTTTATCGGCCAGCTGTTCGAATTCTTGAATTATCTCTGCCATTCTATCACATCCGCTTACCCAATCTGTAAATGTTTTAAGCCCTTCTTCTTGAACATCTCCTGCTTTATCCTCACATTTTTTTATCATTTGCAGTGTTTGTTCGTGATCACCGAACGCTGAGACTCTTATTTGTTCTTTGAGATATTTCGTTATATCGGTCGTACTTGTCAAATTTAATTTCGTCAACTCCCGTATCTTGTCCTTGTTAGATTCCGATATCTGCCCCTGGAGTACCTGTACTGTCTCTACTTGGCTGCGAACTTCCTGCCCTACTACTGCCCTGTACGCTGCTTCGACACCTTGCAGCACTTTTATGGTCTTGTGAGTAGCCATTCTTATGCGATTTCTGCAGGCGTTTTCTTTGCTTTACTGTTACTCTGCATTTCCATTCCACTTGGTTGCTTGCTCTTGCAAATGCATCCGTTTCTCTGATTCTTTGATCCCAATCTACATACCATATGATTTTCCAAGTAGACGCAACTGATTGGGCCTGCCCCAGATTTTCCACTAATATCCCCGGATTCTTCTCGAATAGCTCTACTTCTCCCGGTTGTTTTCCTATCGGAGTGGCTTCCCCCCTAAAACATAGAATAGATACTTTCTTTTATGATACCTACATTTCCCTTTTTGTAAATTAATTCCCAGATTATTTGAGAGAAAAGGAGAAAAAGAGTAGAAGAAAGAAAAAAAAAATTCCTCGGAATGTCACTATTGTACAGTTCCCGATTACCCCTTCTGAATCCTAATATTTCGTACCAGCAATGTTAATCCCCGAAACAATGATTCTTAAGAACGGATAAGATCAAACTTTTGCAAGTCAAGTCGGGAATGTGGCTCTACTTGTACATGTTTTTTTTGTATTCCCTTATTCTCTACATTTAACTTATATTTAAGGTATGCTTGACCGAGGTGTATGTATGTGGATATATGTATATATATCTATAAAACAACCTATCGCTATGCGACAAAATTATTGTATTCTGTCTGTCTATCGGCACGTTCGGCACTGTGAGTCATTTACAACAGGAAGACGCATGTGGTACTACGGATCGGCAATTGTCACAATGCTGCCCCTGTCAGTTTTCCTCGTTTATTATTCCCATGCTAATTTTTTCCTTTTCTATTTTATCGAGAGGAGCGGGTAGTAAGGATTTTTGGATATTTTGGCTATATTTCGTCAGTGCTTACTTTGACTTTGTAGTGTCAACTTCGCTACTTGGTTTCCAGTTACTTTTGCCCTTTTCTCTTGTGTTCTCAATACGTGTTGGATTTGACGTTATTTTCTCTACTTTCCTTATTACCTTGTTATTCTTGTAGTACCCCGCGAAAATGGCGTTTTCTTCTGTGAATCCGGTGGATTTTGTGCGCCGGCTGCGTGATTTGGCCAACCTACCGTACGATCACACTCGTGTTACCGGGTTTGCGGCGGTCGATGGTAGTGTATGTTCCATCCTCGAAGGTTCTGTGATGGAAGATCTTCTGAGGTGCTGCAGCTGCTCGCATGTGAGTATTATCCCTTTTTTTTTTTTTTTTTTGCAAGTTCTCCTGAACCTATGTACATATATCCATTTAATTTGCTTTCTCTTACAGTCCATCTTATTGTTTATTTGCCGGCGAGTGCCCTCCGTCCGACGTTCCCGTGGGGCTCAAGTCGTGGTGCTTGAGGGGCCTACAGTTCTGGCCCCTATCACTTATCCGACCCACGGTGCGGTACGTATTACGTTATTCTCTTAACATTTGACATTGCTTTTGAGTCCTTAGTTAAAAATTTTCCTCTTTTTTTCTAGCTGGGAACGAGATTGGTCGTGAACCCTCATGGGTTCTTCTCTCTTCCCCTCCCTCTTTGCGAGCCAGACTGGCCCACAGACGCCGTGCCTCTGCCTGTGCAAAGGTATAAGTACCGGGGTGGCGTCGCATGCTGCGATGTCTACTGCCCTTCCGGACGATCGTTCACTGTCCTGTTCCAGGACTACCGCTGGACTGCTTCTTTTCCGTCGACGGGTTCCGTACTGCGAACCCACTGCAACGTTTCGGAGCCCGGAGCCTCGTATGTCGTCGCCGTCGGTTGTACGTGCCACGGTACGTTCATCGTGGTGGTGGTTGAGATATCAGCCTCCGACCAAGACGGTTTTCCGCTGGAGGGGCGGCCCGTTATACGTGTAAGGCCTCTCTTATTCGTTATACTTGTAAGAAAAATTTTATGATTGTATTAATTTTTCTTTTTCCTTTTGCAGGTCGAACGGGGGAATAACGGACTGTTTACCATCGCAACGCATAATCCACCTGCGGTTTGCACAAGCTGTAATTGTACTTCCAGCAATCGGCCCGCACCGCCTAATCTGAATGTGTCCTCGCTGGTGGATGGATTCCGGGACTTGGCTGTTGATCGTCTCCCTCGGGGACGAGGACGGGGACGCAGGAGGGAGCGTACTTAAGGCGTGACCGACGAAAGACAGAGAAGGAGAAGAAAAAGTAGAAAAAAAAAAAAAAAAATTACCCCAATAATAAAAATAATGCTTGTATTCACAAATGTAAAAATAAAACAAAATTGTAGTAAAATAAACGACTAACGAGTATTGTTTTACCTTACTGCATGTCCCCGCGTCTTCCTGTATTTATATTTAAATGTATATAATTTTTAAGCGTGAATGTTAGTAAAATTTTTTTTTTTTTTACAGCTGCAAAAATTTGTGCGTATCGTAAAATTGTGATTGTGGCCAGTCTTGGAACCAATTTTTTTTTTTATGGCCATGGTGGTACATTTACCTTAATATCTAAAAAAAAATTTTTCCTTTTTTTTTTATTTATTATTATATGAAATAGCGCCACATTCCACTCTTATGGCAATTAAAAAAAAATAGTAGTCAATATTCTCTTGTTCTCCATTTTTCATTGTATTTTCGCGGTGCGTCCGGGGGCCGCGAAAATTTAAGCGAAGCTAGTGGTTTACTTTTGTACTCCCGCATTTCTTTTCTGTATTCGCATTTTCTAATGGGGCTTTTACTACGCAAGCTTTTTTTATTTTATCCACGTGGGATATTCTCACCTCGTCCTTCCTCTGAAGTTTGACATTCTTTTTCGCATAATCGATGCCAGTTATTTCGTAAGGGCCCTCATATTGGGCGTCGAATTTCCCTTTCGACGGCTCTTTTAACACATAAACCATCTCTCCCTCGAGGTAGTATCTCGTATTCAATTTGCGGTCGTAGTAATATTTTGAGCGGTATTTCGCTTGCACTTGATTGATTGCGGCGAAGGTTCTCATCTCCGTCAGTGTCGTTACCAGCTCATTAAAATATTCGTTCGACGTCTGGCCATTGGATGATGTCTTAAAGCTAGTAGGTGTTCTCGCTCTTTGCCTAAAAACAAGCTCATGCGGTGAGTACCCTGTACTCTCATGGTCCATAGTATTATATGAGTGCATGCACAATGGTAAGTGCTCGTCCCACTGATCTTCTTTCTCTACGTAGGCTTTTATATATTCGGTGAGCGTATGATGCATTCGTTCGATGGCCCCATTTGTTTGAGGGTGAAATGCCGTACTACCTATTTTGTCTAATTTAAATAATTTTGCTAGTTCATCCATGCTTTTATTCATGAAATGGGTCCCTCAGTCAGACAGTAGATGTTCCGGGGGTCCGAAATATGCTATAAATTTATCGGTTATTGCCCTCACGGTCTCCTCAGCTGTTGCTCTCTTTACTGGTACAAGAACAATAAACTTTGTTAGCCAGTCTTGCATGGACAAAATATGTGTGTAGTTATTCATCGATGGCTTATCAATTGGCTCGTAGTAGTCTATTGAAATTTTTTCAAAAGGTCTACTTGGTGTGTCCGTTATGAGCAACGCTTGTTTTGTTTTTACCCTTACAAGTTTTTTCGTCTTACATGAAGGGCATCCCAAAATGACTTGCCTTATGTCTGGGCGCATGTTTCTGCAATAGTAGTCCTTCGCGATCCTACTATATGTCTTGTTCATGCCTCTGTGCCCGCCTATGGCTGCTTCGAGGTACTCTTTAATTATTTTCAATCTTTGACTCGTCGGTGGAATTATCAATGTGTTGGTGTAGAGCACCGCCGCTAATCTAGTGTCATTGAATATTTCCTCGAAAATATCGGCAAAGTACCCCCATTGAGTAAGATTAAGAATCGCTAGATCCCTGACAATTCCAATTGTTTTAATATTGTTTGCAATCATTACATCCCTAAGAGCCTTAACACACTTCTTAATATTCGATTTGAGCGCCGCTTCCTCAAAATGCTCCTTTACGTACATGTATATAACCGTTACCTTTCTCTCTTTAGTACTTTTAGCTTCACCTACGACTTTCTCCTCGTTGTTCATGCGCGTCGGATTTATGTACCCTCTTTCATGTAAAGCATCTATTGCTTCCGTATTGGGTACCGCTTCCGTTACCGTCATAAACGCCAGGTTTTCGAGATACCTAAAGGGATGGTTTTCAATTTTGCTTAGTTTTTGGCACAGGGGTGGGTCTTCCCCTTCTTTTGGTGCCCATGGCGGTCTTTCATTTGGCAGGCGTGTTCTGCACACCGTGTATTTTTCCATCAATGGAGAGTGTGTGACTGTTAGTTTCATTCTCGCTCTCTGTTTCACATAATGCGTTATTCAATTCATTAACCTGCCCTACCTCTCCTTCCATCGTATTTTCAGAGCTTTCGTCATCGCTGTTAGTGGGATGGTTGTCTCCTTCCCCTTCTTCCACACGCATAATCGAGTTCGTCTCTCCATCGGTGGAGTTTTGCTCTATTCCCGATTGACTTTCTTTATTCCTTTCCCACTCACGTTGGTTTGTTTCTCCATCTCTTTCTGGCTCACTCGCGTGTTCTTCCCGCCTTTCACAACTACTACCGTCATCGTTATGTGAATCATTTTTCGACTCGGTAATAGAATTTTGTACTAGGGACACGTAATGGGCATTCTTACTGTTACCTTCCAGATGCAAGTGGCCGACCCCTTCTTTCTCCGTTGCAATATAGTGCGCATAAAAATAATTTTCCCGATTTAACTTGAGGTGTACACACACGTTCTTTTTAAATTCTTGCGAAAATATGTATGTACATTCCCCAGTTCCATATTCTGTACGCGACATTAGTATATTTTTTGTTTCTTCTGGCTCTCTACACTTTTGTAGGTATTCTGAATTTTTTTATATCATTCTCAGCTTGTCGGTCGAGAGATTAAGATTAAATAAAAAAATTAGGCTATAAAATAGGCAATTTCCCGGCGGGTCGTACGGTAGTCCTGGCACTTTGAAAAGTATTTTATGAGGTTGAATGCATTCATTCGTTTCCCTTCGTGTATTATCGTTAAGATATGCCAGCCACTTATCTGTCGGCGCCGTTGTGTCTGACGGTAAGTTGGGTTCCTTTACCGTTTGATCCCCTGGTTCTTCAAACTGGACTCGCTTATCACTTTTACGCAATATTGGATCTGTTTTTTTCCTTTCCTCTGGTGGCGCTTTTTCCCCAGGTATTTTTTCGTTGGGCTCCCATACGTCAATCCTCATTCTCGGCCTTCCTTCTACATCTCGCCTTCTTACGTCAATCATAACTTGCGCCCGCAGTTCGTCTGATCTTCCCTCTAACAAATCGTGTACATCCGGTTCCTTGTCTGCCTCTGTTGTTGGAGCGAAATTTGTTTCCGCGCTCACTGAGAGCTCCGCTGACCTATGTTCTTCTTCTTCCGTGTTTTGTGCCGTTGTACTATTTGACGTTTGTGGCTTATCACAATTAGCTATTATTATTTCCTTCAAAGGGCTCATTATTGTCGGCGTAATCGAAAAATTCGGCTTTTGTCTGTTTAATGTGTTCACTTGTCTCTTGCGAAATTTTCGTTTTCTCTCCTCGAATAGTACTGCTGCTGGTGTACTCGTTATTTTTACTCTCCTTCGAAATCCCGGTTCTTTCATAAAATAACCTAATTTCCCGTCCGTCATTCCTTGGGAAATAGGATCATCCCCTGCCGTAGCGATTAGTCTCGTCATTTTTTCAACTTCATCATCTGATGCATCCGAACCTGTGCCTTCTATTTCCATATCGAGAGTATTTTCATTCTGTCCCTCATGTAATTGTTTGTTTTTCTCCCTTTCCTTACATTCATGAGTACCGTCAGTGAGCGGCTCATTTGCTGTATGCTCGTACTGTGGTGTCTCTCCTTCACTCTCTTCTTCCTTCGATCTTTCTCGTGCTTGATCGGCTCTCTCCGACGCTTCAACACCTCTGCCTTTAAAAACACCTTTCCCAAATGTTACGATTCTCCCAGCTACCTCGTTTGCTCCCGTTAACTTTCGGGTGCCTTTCACCCTCCTTGACTCTTCGGCCGCCAAGCTTGTATCAGCTGCCAGCCCCAATCATCAAGTCCCGTACTGTGATTTTCTGATTCGCTATTCATTATTACTGGTGTTCCGCAATTTGCAACAATAATGTCTTTTGACGGAATCTCGTTGCGTTCCGTATCTGTTTCTGTTTTTAAATTACTAACTATAATATTCTTTCTTGGGCGACCTCTTTTTCTCACTGTTTTCTTTATTTTCCTGCTTAATTTTTTATTTATTCCTACTTTTTCCTCGGATTCGGAATCTCCCTCACCATCAGCTTGACCATCTATTTTCGTTTTATATTTATTCTCTTTCTGTCCATCAAAATTTTGTTTTTTTCTCTGTACTTTCTTATCCGAATCCTCTGAATCAGAGTAAATAATTTTCCCTTTTTTAGTTTTTCCCTGAATACGCTGTTAACGGGTCGCTCGTATTTTAAAAATGCGCGCTGGAGGCCCATCGCTATCGGCTAGTCCTTCTTCTATTTCTCCCTCTCCTATTACTGGATTTCGAGAGAGTGCGTCGGGTGCTTTATTTAAAATGCCTGGCCGATATACTACGTCAAATTCGTAGCCTCGTAACTCCGCTTTTAGCCTATTGAATCTTATGTCGGGCTTCTTTGACGTATGATAATGTTTTAATGGCTCATGATCCGTGACCACTGTAAATTTGCGCCCAAATAAGTACGGCCGAAACTGTTCTTTTGCAAACACTATAGCCAACAGTTCCTTATCTTACGTTGGGTAGCGTAATTCGCTCCCTCGAAGGCATCGTGAAGCAAATTCATACGGTCTATCTTTCCCCAACTCGCCTTGACTTAATATTGCTCCTATTGCGTAGTCTGACGCATCTGTTGTGACTATAAAAGGCTTGTCGGGATTAGGTGCAATAAGTACCGGCTCACTAAATAATGCGTCAATTAATGTTTTGAAAGCTTGCTCCTGCTGCTCTTCCCATTTGAACTCTGTTCCTTTTCTCAAGAGTTTGGAGAGCGGCTGAGCAATTTTTGCATAATTCTGGATAAATCGTCTATAATAGCCGACAAATCCAAGAAATTGTTTGATTTTCTTTGCATTCGTAGGTCTCGGATATTTTTTCGCTGCTTCGATTTTTTTTTGGACTGTTTTTATTTGTCCGTTTCCTACTACGTGTCCCAGTACTTTCGCTTCGCGTTCCAAAAATTGGCATTTTTTCGGCTCAATTGTCAAGTTTGCTTCCTAAAGCCGCTTTAAAAGTCTAATAAAACGCCTCCCGTGCTCTTCGAGGTTTGGAGCAAACACCATGATATCATCCAAATACACTTCAATTTCATGCCCTTGTAGACCCGCCAACGCGAGTGACATCGCTCTTAAAAATGTATTCGGCGAGTCCGTACACCCCATTGGCATTCTCTTATACTGATAATGACCGTCTGGCCCAGAAAATGCTGTTTTGTGTGCGTCATCCTCATGAATTTCAATTTGGAAAAATCCCTGTTTTAGATCGACTACTGTAATGTATCGAGCTGACGCTAAATGCTCGAGTATATCACTTTGGAATGGTAAGGGATGGCAACTTCCTACAGTATTTCGTTGAGCTGCCTAAAATCAGATACCACTCGCCAACGCTTCTCCCCGTCCGGCCTCACATGCTTGGGTACAATCCACATGTTAGAATTGTACGGTGATTTCGAAGGCTCGACGATTCCTTGTTCGAGCAATTTCTCTATCTCTTTTTTCATCTGTTCCCTTAGCGCTGGTGAGTACCTATAGCGCTTCGCCGTCACGGGCTTGTCCGTCGTAGTTATGATGCGGTGTTTCAATATATAAGTTGCTTTCAGTGGTTCTCCATCTAAGCCAAATACAAATGGATTATACTCCATGAGTTTCCGGACGTGTGATTTTTCTTCCTCGTTGCAGCTTGAAACATCAATAAGCTGGATTAATTTATCGATTCTCGCTATTTTTCCTTTATCCGACAAACTATGGCCTATTATTGTTCCTGTTATTATTCGCCGGAGGGCGACTATTGTTGCTATTGAAGTTTCTATTATTATTGTTATAACTATTATAATTGGATGTGTAGCTATTATGTTTGTTATGGTAATTTCTAGNTATTATTATTATTATAACTATTATAATTGGATGTAGAGCTATTATGTTTGTTATAGTAATTTCTAGGATCAGGGTTACTGTACTGCACATTAGGTGCCTGATCATCGTACGCAGGTATTCCTTCATTTTTGTCCCTCATCTCCGTTAGTCTCTTGGGTGGTTCTGTTTCGGGCCTATCGGGGTCTTTTATTCTTCCGTTTTTCGCGTCCCTCCATAGCTTTTCGCACCCGCTCGTAGAGTGCAGACAGTGCTCTTGACAATATGAGCACCACTTAACATCTTTGATGCCATCCCATTCGTCCGTATCGCTCTTTCCCTCCGGCGCATCGCTGATTAACATGCCTGTCCTTGGATTCCTCTTACCAAAACAACTCTCTCGTGTTGCATATGTGCTAAAATCATTAGGTGCCATTTGACGTAAACTTAACTCGTTATCTACATCCATAGCCGCTTCAATGGCCTCCTCCAGTGTTACAGATTTTACCCCGGCCACGTTCCAATTGTATGGCGCTTTCAACCCATATATAAACTGTTTCGCTGACTCTCTATCCGCGGATTATTTTAGGGCAGTTTTCTGAGTTTGGGACAGCTGTGGGTTGGCGTCATGAGTCATCATTATTCTATTATGCAACCGTTGCACCCGGCTGCAGTACTGAATAACTGACTCGCTGTTCAGTTGAGTCAGTGACTTAAGTTGGGCTAGCTGTGTATCTATGCCTTCCATGCTCCTGAATCGCCGTGACAGCGCGAGTAAAAATGCGTCTACGGTATTAAACAGTGATAACCGGGTTCAAAATTGATCTGCCGCCATCCCCCTAAGTTTACCGCCTAATGTACCTATAAAGTATTTTTCTTATTGCGGCGGAACTGCTAGATTTGCTGTCCTCACCATCTGTTCAAAAAGCAGAAAGTTTATTGGATCTACGTTGAATATAGGGATGCCACTCGCCGCGCTGTTGACATGGGACAGTGCACTATAGTTCATGCTGACTGGGTACGTGTTTTCCACTCGCTGTTGACTCATGATAGGGTTTATGTAAGTCGAATTTGGATGCGCTTGATGTTGCTGCTCTCGCAAAATGTATTCCCCGTGCATGTTATTATTTCGAAACGGCCAGTCAGATGACGGTTCTATCGGTTGACCTCTCACTCTTTCATTTATTGGGCCTGTGGGTTTCGTAGCTGGGTCCAGCGTCATGCATCCTTGCGCCTGAAAAATTTGGGATTCCTGTTTGCTGCCCCCCATACATTCTTATGTCTTCCGACGTCCTTGACGGTAAGTTCGAATTGTTTTTATGGCCAAATACTAATTCCCTACAATTTTGTGTAAGTGCTTCCTCCGAAAACTGTGTCACACATTGCTGTGCTGTTTGCTGCGCCGCTTGTTTTTCTCCTCGTCTGAACGCATGTTGAAGCGTATCCTGTGTATCTTTACTGTCGAACCTATCTTTCGAGTACGAGTTTACGTCCCTCGAAATTTCGCTCATCCCATTTCCGGCTGTATAATCTGCATTCTTTAAGGATGACGTATTCGCGGCGTCGTTTCTTACGGTGTTTGAATATTCTGCACCCGCCCCTATTATGCATGACGTTATTTGTGAAACTTTCTCCCTAATCACCCCTGGTTTCATTTTTTTCAAAAACTTTAACATTAGCACACGCTGTTTCTTACCCATTTTTTCCCATTCCATTTGAGTTTCGGGGCTGTGCTCTAAAAATACGGTCAGTATTTCTGACTCCGACTCGTTTTCCGGATACAAGGGAATTTCGTCCTCCCTAACACTTACTACATCACTGTGTGCTTCATCGAAGTTTTCCATCGTAGATTCTTTATTATTCTTTTTTTTGAAATTCTCTATTTCCTGTCTGTTTGAGAGCGCCTAAACACTTATAAGTAAATTTCTGTACGATTCTTTGCGTTCCTATCTCACGATGACAAAACCGCTTTACTTTAACATTTACCGTGTGTCTAATTTATTATTTATTTATTTATTATTTCCTTACTTTCAATCTGACCAATTTATTTTCACGGTCCGAAATTTTCCTGACTCACGATAAATTACCCTAATGACGCACCGCCGATACTACGAGGAGAATACCGAACGCAAAACCGATATAGCAAAAAAAATAAATTTATAACGCACTAAAAAAAATTTAACAGGACCCCTAGGACAGTTAAATATATTAACTTATTTATAAATCTCAAGTACTTACCATATGCTCCCGGCTAGAATAATGGCGACCAAGATCTTTATCATCCTTGTTTGCTTGATTTCTATCGTAGTCCCGGGTATCCTCCGCCTTGGTCCTTGATTGAAGCTGCTTTTTTTTCGTACTTCAGCAACTCCTCGCTCCGCTAATTTCTCTCGTAGCAGTTCCTAGTTCACTTCGTGGCACGACACTATGTGTGTTTCC
>NW_019379924.1:534953-553227 GCF_000648655.2 Copidosoma floridanum
TAAAAGATCCTGATCATACTTTAAGTTCTGGCAACCTTAAGAAGTATTCTGGTCATAATAAAGAAAGCTTAGTTTGTCTTTGTCTAAGAACTAAAAAAGGTAAAAAGATGTTAGAAGTTAGAATACAATAATATTATCATGCCAGCAAACTTTGGTGGTTAGCTATAAACTCTTAGTGTTCTATATGCTGAAAAAAGGGATGCAAAGCCTACAAAAGTTATTTATCTAGGCAGTTGCGTACTGGGCCCAACCATATATTTTAATTTGCACTACTGATGGTTTCAGAAATTTTCTGTCATTTTTCTGTGTAGTTAAATGTTTGTATAAGAGTCAAAAAATGCTCATCTAGAATCTTTTGTTCATTTTTTTAAAGTCCTGGATAATGCAAAGAGTGAACCCAAATCGACTTTAATTTCATAAAGCACAAATTTTTTTTTTTTTTGCTCAAGTAAATCCATTATATTGTCTAGTTAATCCTCATTTAATTGTCCTGTATCTGTTATACTATTTTTTTATTAATTAAGACATTTAATATATTTTATTTTATTCATTCAATCTTGTATTTTATTGTTGTAGACTGTATCTCTATATTGAAATATTTTTGCTCGATGTCAGCACAGAAAGAAATATCTTTAAACATTTTGCATTGGAACCTTCAATAATTTTTTAAACACTCTTGAATTGCATTTCACCTTTTTATTAATATAAAACATTATAGTTGTTTACTGAGCTATACACCTATTTAATAACATCGCACTTTCGCGACCTATGATATTAGTTAAATTATAAAGATTAGCCTAGACCTCTTGAAACATTTTTTATAATTTGAATCTGTTAATAAAGAAAATTATGTTACAAAGCGGTTTATTGGATATTTTTAAGTCAATACAAACTGCACTTTCGCGACCGTACGTATGTTTCTCTATGTAATTAAATGTTTTTATACGAATTCGAGAATGTTAATGTAGAATTTTTAATTTTTTTTAAAGTTTTTGATGCAACAAGTAGTGAGTCTTAAAATGACTTTAATTATGTATTGCACTAATTTATCCTTTGCACAAGTAGATTAATGTTGTTTTCCAAAAAATTTACATATTATTTTACTTCATCCCTTACTGAACCAGTATTTTTCCTAATTTTAGCGTTATTGTATTAGATATTCTATAATCTTAAACTGACATTTTCTTGTTATGGGCTCGAATTGTATATTAAATGTTTTTGCCGGCTGTCATCATGAAAAAAAACGTTCTTAAAACATTCTGCATCGGGACTTTTAACATTATTCGATATTCTTTATAGTTGCACTTTATCTTAACATTAATATTAAATATTATAGTCGTTTGCTACGCCATACGTCTTAGTAATACCACTGCACTTTCGCGACCTGCAATATAAGTGAAATTACAAGGATTTTTCTAGTCCCCCTAAGACTTATTACATAATTCGACTCTGTTTACAAGGTAAATCATGTTACGAAGTATTCTTGAAAATGACGTCTAGTCCAACGCTGTCGGTAACCAACTGCACTTTCGTGACTTTACGTATTCTTTTAAGAGTTCCTTTCTAGAAAACAATTCAAATGGTATAGGACTTATGTCTTACAATTAGTTATGCCAATCTCCTAAGAGTTTGTGTTGTAAGCAATCGTATACTTAACACTTTTACATAATTTACCTTTATTTAAAAACTGCAATAAAAAGAACTTTGCTTTTAGGTGTTATTTAACAACACAATTGATAACATTTTGTGTTAAGTCTTGTATTACTTTTATAAAGGTTTAGGTAAAAACAAGTGGTCAATTTAAATGAGACACTTTTTTCAGTGTACACCTTGGTGTAAATCTACTTGGTTGTAAAAAAAATCTAAGTTAAACAAAAAGTGTCATTCTTTTACGTAATTAAATAAAAGTGAGCGCCGTTTAGTTACCTATTATACGAAGAGGAGTTTTAATGTATTTACCTGCTTTTTTTTATTTTTACATGCTCATATGGTATAAATTGAAAGAAGGTTTTATTGTGAATCTATGCTTTTATTAAAAACCATATTTCAGCCTACGGCCAAGTTAATATGATATGAAAAAATTTATATTAATTAAAAAGTTCGACACTGTAAATAAAAGAGATAGTATCTTTGCACACAGTTGATAAATAAATTCCAAGATGAATTTTCTTGATCATACTCCTTGTTCTGGTTATGTTGGGAATTATTACAGTACTAATAACAACCGCTTAGTTTGCAGTTTGCCAAAAATTAAAAAAGGTAGAAAAAAGTCAGTCTTTCGAATATAAATATTAATGTTATGCCAACAAACTTTAAGAGCTAGAATTCAACTTGTTGTGTTCTATATTCTGAAACAAGAGATGCAAAGCCAACAAAAGTTAGTTATTCATTCATTTGTGTACTTTGCACAACATTGTAATTTAACCTGCACTACTAATTGCGTAAGAAATTTTATATCGTTTCTTTATGTATTTTAGAAATTTTATATCGTTTTTCATGTTAATATTAGAATTTAAGGATGTTGATCTTTAATCTATTGTCCATTTTTTTAGAGTCCTCGATAATGCTAGTAGTGATTTCAAAAACGACTATAATTTCATAATGCACTATTTCGTTTTTTGCACAAGTAAATCCATGTTGTTATCCATAAATCCTAATTTTATTTCACTTTATCTCTTAAACTAGTATCATTTTTATTTAAACGTTCTTGATCAGCGGGCCGTGGCTCCCTCTGAACTGAGCTGGAGACCATACATCCCCCATTAATTTTAAGCAAGTATATCGTTACTAAGGTTGTTTAAAGTTTCACAGTAATAATGTAGTAACAACAATTACATTAGGAACAGTGAAAACTATGACATATTCGTTAGTTCCCATTTAGGATATTCGACTATTTTTGAACAAAATAATATCTTTTATCTAAGAAGTCTTACTAGTAAAAAACATTAACTGTTTTTATTACATTTATGACGTAATGAAAAATATGCTTCTCCTAAAGTGCTATTAGGTGAAATTCAAAAAAAAGTTATGAAAGAACGCCATTCTTTACAAAATGTAGTAATGGATTTTTAAATTACCACCATTAGTCGACACCGTACATTAGTATTTAAAATCTTTTGTCGTATAACATCTTGTCCGGAGTAGATAACTATATGTTCCAAATAAATAAATAATAAAGTTTTAATGTATTGAAATTTAAAATTATTGCCTCAGAAAAGCAAGATCACAAAAATTGCATGTATTGTTTTTTTCATCATACTAATTGATGAAGCTGAAACTAGCAGACGAATTCCAGCAGTGGTATAGTCAAATAATAATTTCCACTTGGGGTACCCTTTTAACTAAGATAGGTACTTTTTTATCTTACTAAATTAAAAAGGTACCTGGTCTTAGCTTTTAGGGTATCCCAAGTTCAATTTGTTATTTGATGATATTGCTGCTGGAATTTGTCTGCTAGTTTCACCTTCATTACATTACAAACTTCTGTTAAATATATATACGTGTTTATACCATATTCAAATAAAGTTAAGTACATTTCTTAAAGCGTTTTCTTTTTTTTACATTGTACTTTTGTGACCTCCTGTTTAGAGACAAATTTTAGAAGCTTTTCATGGTGCAAATATGCAAAGTAAGCGGCAATTAGCTTTAATTCCAATGTTTTAATTAAAGTGTTTATGTATTTAAAAATCAAATCTTTTTTAACCCCTTTTACAACGGATCGAAAGTGGAATTGGTATATTACTAAATCATGGACGTGTTTTTTTGTAATACACTAACTTATCGCAAAATAAGCGATTTTTTGTATATTTCTTACTACTGGCTGTCATCTTGAGACGACAAGTTTTTTTACATTTTGCATCAAGACCTTAAAGATATTTAGACAGAATTTGTTAGTGCATTATGTCTTATCAATAGTACATTAACGCACCTAGTGAGCAAGGTTAAGAATGTCACAGATTTCAAGTGGATAAACGTGAATAACGTGATATCCATGGCATTTTTTTAACCTTCAAACGTGGTGCGTATATAATTTTACGTGTCCTGGTGTTCGGGAAGTCAACATTACCATCCCCACAGTGGACAAGAATGTTCACTTTCTGAGAATCAGGCACGTAAAAAGTATTATTATTTTTACATTAAATCATACTCCTGGATAGTAACACCTCATTTTTGCGACCTATTGTTAATGTTGTAATACAACAAGTGTTCCCTTGTGCCTTAAAAAAAGTAAGAAATTCGATTCTGTCAATTACGAAAACATATTTAAGCACACCATTGATAAAATAAATTCGGCATTTATTTTATTTTCGTATTTCTTTTACTTAGTTAACTCACACATGTTAATTTTCATAATAAATGTGATTTGGATGCAAGCTTTTTTGACAGTATAGAATAAAAACTGGAGTAATAAACAGATTTCATTCGTAATTTCATATTTGTTTTAGTCTGACATTTATGCTTGAAAGAACAACACATTTCACTCTGATGTACCTTATCATGGCATTACTGTTTAAGATCATTTATTTTTACTGGATAAAAACTGTATTTTACTCTTACTGAAAGTGTCATAGAATAAAGTATTTATTTTTTACAGCATCTCTTACTCTATTCCTCTATTATACTTAATGTTATAAAACAAGTAACGTTTGTGTGGTTAGCGTATCACCCTCTTAGTAAATCACCGTTATTTGGCGACCTTATGTACTACCATTAACTGATGAAAAATTTTTTTTTACATTAGGCTAGAAGTTTGAAACAAGTAATAATATAAATCTCTGTTACAAACCTAACAAACATGAAAGGACGTAATTGAATTGTATGCTTGTTATTTGTCAAAATTTTTTGTGTCTTGGAAATGACCATATGTACTAAGAAATATAATTGGAAATCCTTATCGTATTAAAGCTTTAAACTATTGCTTAATAAATACAAAACTTAAGAAAGTGCTGTAACTTATAATTTTAAGTGGTTGAGATGCGATTTTCTATCTTTCTTGGTTATCCACCATGTTATATTCTCCGGAGCCTTACAAATACAGAGAGTAGTAGTTTTTTAATATATTATTTTAAAGTTAAATAAATAAATTATCATTTTACGAAAAGAAATTTGTGTAGATCCATTCAAACATTATCTCCTTTCTTAACTGTACTTTTTCGACCTATTGCTATAGGTACATAAACAAATGAATTTTGTTTTGTAACGCCGTTGGCTGTAAATGAGTGACAATGCACTTTTTACTATTTCAAGTTAAGAGCCACGCAGCGTATGTCAAAAAACAATTTTTAATTGTATAGTATCTTACAATTAACGAAATATTAAATCGTAATGTTATTGAATTATGTTCTTATTCACAGCATTTAGTTCTAGCATCGGTGGCTGCTCTCCTCTCGTCTCTCCTACCTCTCTTTCTCCAAAGTCCGACCTTTTGGTTCTAGTCTCTCTCTCTCTCTCTCTCTCTCTCCGAGGTGCGTAGCAGATAGACATACTTATTGGTGTTTCCTTATATTTTTTGTTAACACTATACCTAATACCTCCGTTGGAGTCTCCTTGGCAGGTACACCTTCCTCTGGGACCAGGGAAGGCTCTCACCTTGCGCACTGGTGCATCTGGCCTCCTGGACTTGGAGATAAAGCGCTAAAAGTGTTTGTTCGCCTTTAACCTCAAAGTGCTCGTGATCTATCCATCAGTTACGGGGACATCGACTGACTCAACACGCGGCTGGTGTCATTACCCTGACCAGGTGAGCGACGGAAGGTTGAAGGGCGATCAGGAGCGTGGGGCACTCTACCGACAGGCAAATCAGACAACTTGATGATCGGGTAAATTTGAATACAAATCGTATTAACGAACTTAAAAAGCAGAATGCCGATTTACGTGCTGAACTCGAACGGGTCAAGGAGGTACAGCGCAATCCTGAGTCCGCCCATGAGCTCAAGATAACGGGACTGCCGTCATCCATAAACAAAAGTGCCCTAGATATCATAAATAGTATTTTTATTTTGCTTAATATCCAAACGTTCCTACCTGACATCGTAAATATCAGGGAGATTAACGCTAGGCGATCGGACGCTCCAGAAACTGGGGATGGGCGAAGCATGCATACGCTTAAAGTCACTGTAAAGTCTAGTGCTGTGCGAGATATTGTGCTCCGAGCAAAAAAGTCGTATGGTGATCTGAAGTTTAATATGCTCTTCACTGAATCGCAGTGCACTAACTTTTTACGAATGTATGAGATGCTTACACCTGCAACTTTTGCGCTGTTGAAAAAAACTAAGGAAAAGGCAAAAAGTTTAAATTATGCTTATGCCTGGGCGAAGGGTGCCTCTGTTTACGTCCAATGCAGTAAGGACTCCCCACGAATATTCATCGGTACGGAGGAGGACCTAACCTCCCTACAATGACTGCCATATAGGCAAACGCGTGCACCCACCGCGCCCACCAAAGGATCGATTCGCGTTGCCCATTTAAATGTAAATTCGATACGCGAGCACTTAAATGATATTCAGGTTTTTATTGAGGATTATTTGATTGATATTCTGTGCATATCTGAAACTTGGCTAACGCCAAAGCAGTGCTCATCGCTTTTTACCCTACCAGGGTACGTACTTCTTAGAAACGATCGTGGGTTGCTATCGGGTGCGGGTCGGCGCTTGTATGTTCAGGGAGGAGGTGTGGCGGTGTATATACGAGCAAATTATGGATTCCGCATTCTTTCTGCCCCGCAAATAAAAAACATAAATTCTGTAGAATATTTGCTCCTTGATGTGCGAGTGGGTGGGGGCGAGCGCCTGCTTTTAGCCTCAATCTACCGACGACCAAAGGGAGAGGTCCTTACTGAAGTATTTAGATGCGTACAAGAGGAGGCCCGTGGTTTTTCGGGAATAATTTTGGCAAGCGACTTAAACTCGGACCTTCTCGCTGATGAGTATTACTCTAGATATTTGAGGGGCTTAATATCGGAGCACGCTCTGCACCTGGTACCCTTTGGCGCCACCCACCATCGCGATTCTTCCAACACTTGGCTGGATGTGATATTGGTTGATTCCGCGGATAGGGTGACACATTCGGCTTCTTCTGACGCTCCATATATAAACGGGCACGATTTCATTTATATTGACTATTCAATTGGGGTGCAAAAGGAGGTTCTTCAACACAGGGTCCGCGATTTTAGTAAGTTCGATCCAGAGGCCTTCATGGCAAGTCTCGTGCCGTCCGCTGGGTTGGAAGGCCCGGGCCCTGTGGACGTGAATGAATTTCTCGCGGCCTCATCCGCCGCCCTCAGAGTGGCCTTAGATGAGCACGCACCCTTAGTAACAAGATTGCAGCGACGTCGACTGGCACCATGGTTTAATGCTGAGTTACGCGCCAAATGCCGCGAGCGTGATCGGCTTTATGGATTGGTGCGGAGAACAGGAAGTGTCACCCTGTTTAATCGTTATAGGCAGCAGAGGTGTATTGTAAAGAGGGATCTTAGACTAGCTAGGGACACGTATTTGCGAGATGCACTGCGTGGCGCGTGCGGTCCGGGAGCATCTTGGGCGATTTTGCGTCGGTATGGGGTGGTGGGTCGTGCTCGATGTGCATCGATTTCCGACGACAGGCTCGAGGAGTTGGCTCGCCATTTTTCGCGAGTGTCCAGTGCGCATCCGGCTGCTACAACCGAGGTTCTCGAGAACATAATTGCGGAAAGACCTATTTGTGCGAATTACTTTGCCTTGTTGCTGACAACAGAAATCGAGGTTAGGCAAGCCTTCGCTGGGTGCTTGAAAAGTACTCGGGGTTGTAGTCTCGATGGGCTGTCACTGACTTATTTCCGGCCATCATTAAGAATTATCGTGCCGTTTCTAACCGATATATTCAACAGGTCCATCGCTAGCAACACTTACCCGTCGGAGTGGCGTCAGTCGATTATCGTTCCTTTGCCCAAGGTGACTGATCCTCAGGTCCCGGGCGATTTTCGGCCGGTGGCGAACTTACCACATTTTGCGAAGGTTTTCGATAAATTGATCGCAAATAGAGTGGCGGAGTTTTTGGAGGGTAACAATTTGCTTTCAAAAATGCAGTCCGGGTTTCGAAAGAATAGAGGGACGCAGACGGCCCTGCTGAAGCTGACGGATGATATACGTGCTGGGATGGAAGCGGGTAGGGTCACTGTACTCGTCCTGTTTGATTTTCGTCGAGCCTTCGATACAGTTAACCATATGGTGCTTTTGCGAGCTATGAACCGCCTAGGATTTGCTGAGGATACGCTCCACTGGTTTTTTAGTTACTTATAGGGTCGTACACAGTCAGTGGTTGGATCGGGTGGCGGACGTTCAGAGTTTCTCCCGTCAACATCGGGCATACCGCAAGGTTCATCCACGGGACCGCTGCTTTTTCTAATTTTCATCGACAAAATACTCAGTGTACTCTTTTATGCAACTGGGGTACTTTTTGCTGATGATTTGCAGCTTTATTTATCATGCAAGCCAGCGAAGTTGGTGCAAACCATCCACCAATTTAACGAAGATATAGAAAGGGTTGTACATTGGGCAGATGCGTGTGGGCTCCAATTTAACTTTGGAAAGTTATATGCAATCCTGGCAGGTACATTTCAGACCCTTATGCGCGTGGATGCGACGGACCTTCCGCTTCTCATGGCTGGTGGTCGGACGGTGCCATTGGTCAAAAAGGTTAAGACATTTGGCGTTTGGCTGACCGACGATCTTAGCTGGAATGCGCATGTGGGTTCCGTATGTTCGCGAGTGCACGGGGTGCTGTATCGGTTGCGATATCGGGCGAGACTCCTATCTAGCTCTTTTAAAGCGATGCTCGCGTCCACTCTCATCATACCGCATTTCGATTACGCATGCATGATGTATGGGGGCTTATCAGGTTATCTCTCTGTGAAATTGGATCGACTTGTAAACACAGTTGTAAGATTTATATTTAACCTCAGACCCGATGCATCGCTGCAAAAATATTATGTGAAGCTGGGGTGGTTGCGGCCGAGTGTTAGGCGTGACTATTTTTTGGCTGTAACCACGTATAAGACACTTACCACGCAGGAGCCTAGGTATCTATATGAAGTTTTTCCGCCGGCAGATCAGGAATTGCGAAGATCAGAGTGCCTTCCGCAGTCGGGTTTTAATATTCCACGCGCTTATTTAAATATTTATGCTCTATCTTTTTTCCAGCGAGCAATGAAGTTGTGGGATTCAATCCCACCAACTGTCCAACTGCGGGACTCGCTTGGATCATTTAAGTTAGCATATTACAACTATCTGTTTGAGCAAAATAGGAGTACGTAAGCAGTTATCTAGCGCAAAACAGCAAATTATATAGCTCTTCGTTTTCTTTGTTCTTTTGTCTGATACTCATGATTTGTATTGTTACCATCCTGCGTCGTGAAGTTATAACTTTGTAAATTAAGATGTATATTGTAGCGAGACCATACACTTAAGAGTTCATAATGCTTTGTATTGTTAATGTAAATATTGTAAATGCTGTTAATGATGGTGTTCTTGCGATTTCTTGTGATTTAGATTTAAATGTATTGTTTACTATTAATAATTATACGATGTATGCCATGTAAAATTGCTTTTGCCATACGGGTGTCCACCACCCTTGGCATTAATAAATTCTGTTAAATTCAAATTCAAATTCTCTCGGTCCCTGATTTTACTCCACTAATAATTCCCTTTTGTAATCCCTGTTAATGTTCTTCTCACCTTCCACCTATCACTATCCCTGTAACTTACGACTCTGATCTCTACGCTCTACTTTCGCCGATGCCTTGTACCATACTGACTGCGCTATACAGTAAGTCTGTATAGGTGTGCACGCCCTTCCTTTTGCATCTCACAACTTCCAACGCTCCTAAAAACCGGTAAATCGTTGGAGGTTTCAAAAACTAGTTTCTCGACGAGACGATTTAGCCCTCGATTTTTCTCCGACGCGTCGCGAGATCATCCATCTCTCCATAACTCTCAACTTCTCTCCTGGCTTTCGCTCCTTCCTTTTCGTCTTGGCTCGTAGTCCGCGGCACCGAAAATACATGAGAAATAATGTGTCATAAGGCGATATACATAAACAAGTATATACCATTGTAGAGCTCGGTAGCCGCCGATGACTTGCCCAAAAATAAAGCTATACAGTGACGTGATAGCTTTAGATACCACGTCAGAAAGTCAGTTAAAATTCAAGATGGACTTAGGTAACAACAAAAATAATAATTCAAGAGTGAAATTAAAAACTAAAAATTGTTATTAAGTGATTAATTTATATATAATAATGATTCACTTTTTGAGGACTTTTATCAAATCTGAGTTGTAACGGTGCCCCACCGTTAGGCCACATTAGTAGGCTTGGGCAGGTAGAGAAGCAGGGAAAGAGTGTTAAAGGACCTAAGTGGGAAAGCGGGAAGGGAAAGGAGGGGAACGAGAGAAAGGGCCGAGAGAGCGGCAGATTAGCTTGGGCCAGCGAACGCGCGTGAGGTGCTTTTCTGCCGTCTCCCCTTGTTTCCGTTTGTTTTGGGTACGTAAATTTTGTATTGGAGTGATTAGGTGATCCGCCGATAACGGGAGACCATTCGACGTCGTGGTATAGAGTTGGTGCCGTGACCCGGCTCCTGAACCAGTAGACAAGGTCGAACCAAGGCCAGGCCCAACGACCTTGACCTCTGCACGTAGCCAGTAGGGACGCCTCCTGGCCACTGCGTAATCACTCCAACAACGACTAGTTTCCGCCTATTCAAGGCACCGCATCGCTGTAAGTGCCTGCCAGCAGGCAGTCTATTGTAAAAGGCAGCGGCCCTAGATTAGCCCGCGTAGGTCTGCCTAGTTTGCGTTTTCGCGCTGCGAGCACGTCGAGCAATCGCGCTCGACGTGCGAGGAGACACACTTACACCCGAAAGTACTATTTGTATTTAAATATTTTTGTTCTTGAACATATTTTATTACCTCATATTCCTCGCGAGTGATTATTCTGTGCGTACCCGATCCCCCTTCTATCGTGCTAAAGTCGTCGCGAGAGGCGACGACGCCCAAGGTCGCCGCGATACTTGTCCCCTGCGGTGTCTCGGGGAGCGAGACCCGCGTATAAAGTTTTATTTGAGGTGTCGCCGAGATAACCGGGCAACACAGGCCCGGTCGAGGTTGCGAATTCCGCCTCGCTACTCCACATCGGCTGCACCCCGTAACATTGGCGCTCGACATAAAAAACCCACGGTTAGGTATAGCAATAGTAAAATAGGTGCTGTAGCAGTAGCTACAGCAAAAACAAAAACACAACAGATCGCGTGTATAGCGCGGAGAACACGTATAACGCACGCGAGAGACACCGGCAGACTCGTATAGGTTGCGCGTATAAACAAAGCAGCGGCTTTGTTTATGTGACAATTTTGAGTCGTTGCTGACTTTCAGCATTCAAAATTTTTTTATACGAGTGCAAGCGAGAAGGGAAATAATATTTTGAGACAAAATATTATTTCCGACGGCCAACAAGCTAAGCCTGTAAAATCTGATTTTCACAGGCGACGAACGCTGATCTACAGCGCAAATAGAGCACACAGCGCGTATACGCCGGTATATAGGTATACACGGCTGTTGGCTTCTCGCGACTCGTAGTGCAAAGAGCACACTGACAGTAGTGTACGGGTGCAGGTACACTAAACATAACTGTACTTAACATTGTACCACACACTTACACACACAAAAGAGAGAGTTGAGGGAGTTGATTTTCCTACAGCTGATAGCTTGTAATAAAAGCTATATTGTATTATTAATTCAACTTGAAGCCTTAAGGCATAAATTAGGTGGAAAGTTGCATCCAACTAACGCTTTGACGCAGATTCCTTCTACCTGTCAGCTCTCTCTCCCAAGCTAATCTCTGCGTGCGGCACAGTACACTCACTGCCTAAAATTTTTTATTGTGTAGCGCGCACTTAGTAATTAAAAGAATTATGGCATAGATACCACAGGAGAAAGCTGATGCGGTAAATAAATTTATCAGGTCATTAATAAAAAATGACCTGGGATAAAATTTTTTAAATAACCTCGAGCTGCTAACGACTGGCAGCAATGCAGTCAGGGCTCACCGACTGTACCAGTGGTTCGCGGGAAAATACGTCCCCGAAGATTTTGAGCCAGCGGAGGATGTCAACGATACTATAATACGACGGATGGAGGATCGTCACCTCATGATAGCAAAAGCCTGCGTGGAGTTTGCGAAAATAAACGAGCGATAGGACATAATACACCTGCTACAAATAGTGCGGGACAGTGAGGAATTGAATAACCTCCTAAAAACCACAACGACGGTTGCAATGATAGTCACGCAGGCTGAAACCCTGGATGTCCCGACAGCGGTGACGAATGAAGACGAGCTCCTCATCAATACGTCCTCGCCTATCAGGAACTTGGACGAAAGTAGAGCAGCTCAGTCAGAGCAAGCTCTCGAAAGAGAGAATAGATGGCTGCACGATAGGCTATTAAAAGCCAATGAAAAGATCGCGAACTTAACACGAATAAGTTTGGCTGTGGCATCGAACCAGAGTCAGCCACAAATGAGGAATGTGACATCTCCAAGGGACAACGTGCCGGCGAAAAGGCGCGAAACTATATTTGGCGAACAAGCGTTTGTGAATCTCGCAGGTTCACAGGCTACACCATTCGGAAACGGCCGATACAACGTTGACTTAGCGTCGGCGTCGGCACACATCCTAGCGCCACCGCCACTCACGACAATGAGACACGGATGGCCACCGAATACAGTCAGCTGGATACAAGCTATATGCCCATCATGCGTAGCAACAAGCGCATACACGTCATCGGTAAGCTACCCGCAAAGGAGTGGGTACTCGGATGCGTCACCAGCTCGTACAATGCAAACGCAAACGTTTACGACGTGGCCACACGTATGAGCTAAGCGCGTCAACACACCCGTCGTACTTCAACCTGCCCCCGTGTTCGGCTGCACCAGTTAGCCCCACAAGTCCAGCCTGGTCGGGGTTAGGTAGGTCGTACGCCAACCCCGGATGCCGTGACTTAGGACAAATTGTCCGGCGATGGAACGTAAAGTTCATGGGAAAAGTCACGACAACTTTGACTCCTTCATCACGCGCACTACGGAGTGCCGCACATTTCGGGGCTTACGAAAGCAGAGCTTTTCCAAGCTCTGCAGAGCTCATGACTGGCATCGCAGCGACGTGGTTTCGCAACGAATGCGACCAGTGGATCAGCTGGGCTGATTTTGTAGCCGCAGGACAGGAGTGGTATGGCTCAGGCGAAGAAGTGCAACGCCGCCTAATCTCGGATGCGCAAATGCGTACCCAGTACGCTGGTGAGCCCATACAAAATTTCATAACGCAGATTAAGAATATCGTGCGGCGAATTCAACCTCCGTGGCCGGTCGAACGTCAGTTGGACCTATTCCACAGGAATATGCGTCCTGAGTTACAGGATCGAATCCAATGAGACGAGGTTCACAGCATGGCAGAGCTGCTGCGAAGGGCCACCGAAAGTGCCTCTTGGAACTCAGGAGTGCGTTCCGTGAGCCACCCCCACCGGAACACTTCTACCTGCCAGAACCGGCGTACAAGCCCAAGGCTAAGGCTACGGAGGCCAAGAAACAGCCCAGGGTTGCGGGTACAAGCGGAGCCCAACCTTTGAGCGCTAGAGTACAGGAAATAGCGGCTATCCGGAACGAGCAAGCTGCCCTTTGAAAAGCAATTTAGGAGCTGCCAAAGAAACTGGCTAATCCACCAAAAATTGCTGGGTTCGACATGATGGATGAGTACTCGGCAGAAATAGTCGATGAGCTGACCAAAAAAAAGGTCAGAAAATCGGAAATTAACGAAAACATGCTGAAGCTGCTGCTTAACCTTCTCGTCGAGAAGCGTCGAACAGGACTGGCTAAATATGCTAATGAGCCAAAGCAGAGTTCTCACTCCTCAAACGGACTCCGTCAACAGGGGCGACGATCACCCACGCCTCCTTCGCCCAAGGCGAATAGACGCCGAGGTTTGGCCTCGCGCTCACCGAGGCGAAACCCGAACGAGCTAAAGCTTGACGTAGCTGGGTACAAGCTGCGAGCGCTATACGACCCTGGCGCTACGCACATGCGAGCAGTCGGGCTCCAGATAGCCAATTCCTGTCGTCGGCAACTACGCCCCACGATAGGAAACGCGGCTATGGCCGACGGACGACTGTCACGCACCTTAGTCTTTGTCACCCTACCCTTCGAGTTGGGAGGGGTGAAACGGAACGTAGACGTCATAGTGTTGCCCGAGTTAGACGCTGACTGCTACGTCGGGCTAACTTTATCAATGCTTTTGGGACTGTTCATGACCCTGTTGATAGAGTCCTGGTGCTAAAAGGACCAGGTACCAAGGTCCCTCTAGAGGAAGCGTGCGTGACGGCGACCGGTGAGGTCTGACTCGCTGCCGTCGGACTGGGCGAAATCTCGTCCAGACAACAAGAGGAATTGCAGACCCTCCTGGACCGCTACTTGGAGCGTGAAGCTCTCTTAGGATGTACTACGTGGGTCGAGCACGAGATTGAGGTCACGACCTCGCGACCCATCAAGCAGAAGTGCTACCCGGTATCGGGCTGTGTGACATGGGCACCCGAACTGTTTCTAAAAATCTGCAAAAATAGCCAAAAAATTGCGCGTAATTTTCTCGAATTTCCGCTACTTGTAAAACAATTGCGCGTGACATACTTCTGTAGTAATTAATTATTATTTGCGGGTGCTGGGTAAATTTTCAATCATCCATTACAATAAATCTATCACACACAGCTTAATTACAAGAACGCCATTAATTTCCGCGTAACACGCAGAATAAAATTAACTCTTGAGTTGTTATAAACTATTAACAGTTATGTAGTACGCAGATATTTATTTATTTGCGTATTACTATTTCAACTATACTATATGTTGAAATACGCATGCGCGAAAAATTCGCTCCAACAAAATCGTTTGCATCTGGGATGTTATGTAATCCTATAGATATTACAACCTCCCTTTTTAAGTTGAATTTAATTTGCGCACTATTGGGTGTACGATTGAATATTACCGCAATAAAACCTAAATTAGGAGCTCACATACAGTCGTAGCTATCGGCTATATGTGAGAGGACGGGTTCGAAGTCCAGTGTTAAACAAAACATATATATATATTACACCCACGGATTTGTAAATAAAAAATTTTTGTTACTATGTTTACCATATGTCGGATCCTTCATCGACCAAAACCACAGGGTGATAGTCGTATTGAAGCGTCTCCTTTTAATGATCTCCCGATAGAAAAAAATGAGAAAAGGTTTATTTTTTCTTTTGCCTTTTCCCTTTTTTTTTTAGTTACTTCTTTTAATTTTTCTTTTAAAATTAATATCCGTAATCTTTGATCAATACTTAAATAAAGTTGTATATATATAATACAGAACCATGTGTCACCTGAAAATGGGACGGGTTTTGATTCCACAAACAAGTGTATTAAAAAGGTATTTCCCTTTTNAAAGAATGGTTTGTTTTCACATCTTACATGAAATAAACAAACAACAAAGAAAGAATCTCTTGTCAAAAAAAAAAAAAAAATATAGATAATAAGGAATAGTGTTCTTTATGCTTGTCACGCATTAATTAGAATTTTAGTATTTAATTTTTCAGATTACGATAAGTTTATTATCTCCTTTATCGACGTACGCGGGTGAATTAGTATTCTATTTCATCCACTGGGAATCCGGTTGACGGTAAACTCACAAAACTCTATTATCGACCCTCAACACTCTCTACACAAAAAAAGCAACTGGGTTATATCAGAGCTTCGCCACTACTACATAAACTTTTACACGAAACAAATATGAAGGTCTATTAACATTGTACCACACACTTACACACACAAAAGAGAGAGTTGAGGGAGTTGATTTTCCTACAGCTGATAGCTTGTAATAAAAGCTATATTGTATTATTAATTCAACTTGAAGCCTTAAGGCATAAATTAGGTGGAAAGTTGCATCCAACTAACGCTTTGACGCAGATTCCTTCTACCTGTCAGCTCTCTCTCCCAAGCTAATCTCTGCGTGCGGCACAGTACACTCACTGCCTAAAATTTTTTATTGTGTAGCGCGCACTTAGTAATTAAAAGAATTATGGCATAGATACCACAGGAGAAAGCTGATGCGGTAAATAAATTTATCAGGTCATTAATAAAAAATGACCTGGGATAAAATTTTTTAAATAACCTCGAGCTGCTAACGACTGGCAGCAATGCAGTCAGGGCTCACCGACTGTACCAGTGGTTCGCGGGAAAATACGTCCCCGAAGATTTTGAGCCAGCGGAGGATGTCAACGATACTATAATACGACGGATGGAGGATCGTCACCTCATGATAGCAAAAGCCTGCGTGGAGTTTGCGAAAATAAACGAGCGATAGGACATAATACACCTGCTACAAATAGTGCGGGACAGTGAGGAATTGAATAACCTCCTAAAAACCACAACGACGGTTGCAATGATAGTCACGCAGGCTGAAACCCTGGATGTCCCGACAGCGGTGACGAATGAAGACGAGCTCCTCATCAATACGTCCTCGCCTATCAGGAACTTGGACGAAAGTAGAGCAGCTCAGTCAGAGCAAGCTCTCGAAAGAGAGAATAGATGGCTGCACGATAGGCTATTAAAAGCCAATGAAAAGATCGCGAACTTAACACGAATAAGTTTGGCTGTGGCATCGAACCAGAGTCAGCCACAAATGAGGAATGTGACATCTCCAAGGGACAACGTGCCGGCGAAAAGGCGCGAAACTATATTTGGCGAACAAGCGTTTGTGAATCTCGCAGGTTCACAGGCTACACCATTCGGAAACGGCCGATACAACGTTGACTTAGCGTCGGCGTCGGCACACATCCTAGCGCCACCGCCACTCACGACAATGAGACACGGATGGCCACCGAATACAGTCAGCTGGATACAAGCTATATGCCCATCATGCGTAGCAACAAGCGCATACACGTCATCGGTAAGCTACCCGCAAAGGAGTGGGTACTCGGATGCGTCACCAGCTCGTACAATGCAAACGCAAACGTTTACGACGTGGCCACACGTATGAGCTAAGCGCGTCAACACACCCGTCGTACTTCAACCTGCCCCCGTGTTCGGCTGCACCAGTTAGCCCCACAAGTCCAGCCTGGTCGGGGTTAGGTAGGTCGTACGCCAACCCCGGATGCCGTGACTTAGGACAAATTGTCCGGCGATGGAACGTAAAGTTCATGGGAAAAGTCACGACAACTTTGACTCCTTCATCACGCGCACTACGGAGTGCCGCACATTTCGGGGCTTACGAAAGCAGAGCTTTTCCAAGCTCTGCAGAGCTCATGACTGGCATCGCAGCGACGTGGTTTCGCAACGAATGCGACCAGTGGATCAGCTGGGCTGATTTTGTAGCCGCAGGACAGGAGTGGTATGGCTCAGGCGAAGAAGTGCAACGCCGCCTGATCTCGGATGCGCAAATGCGTACCCAGTACGCTGGTGAGCCCATACGAAATTTCTTAACGCAGATTAAGAATATCGTGCGGCGAATTCAACCTCCATGGCCGGTAGAACGTCAGTTGGACCTATTCCACAGGAATATGCGTCCTGAGTTACAGGATCGAGTCCGACGAGACGAGGTTCACAGCATGGCAGATCTGCTGCGAAGGGCCACTGAGGCTGAACGCCTCTTGGAACTCAGGAGTGCATTCCGTGAGCCACCCCCACCGGAACATTTCTACTTGCCAGAACCGGCATACAAGCCCAAGGCTAAGGCTACTGAGGCCAAGAAACAGCCCAGGGTTGCGGGTATAAGCGAAGCCCAACCTTTGAACGCTAGCGTACAGGAAATTGCGGCTATCCGGAACGAGCAAGCTGCCCTTCGAAAGGCAATTGAGGAGCTGCCAAAGAAACTGGCTAATCCTCCAAAAATTGCGGGGTTCGACGTGATGGATGAATACTCGGCAGAAATAGTCGATGAGCTGACCAAGAAAAAGGTCAGAAAACCGGAATTGGACGAAAACATGCTGAAGCTGCTGCTTGACCTTCTCTACGTCGAGAAGCGTCGAACAGGCCTGGCTAAATATGCTAATGAGCCAAAGCAGAGTTCTCGCGCTCCAAACGGGCCCCGTCAACGGGGGCGACGTTCACCCACGCCTCCTTCGCCCAAGGCAAATAGACGCCGAGATTCGGGCTCACGCTCACCGAGGCAAAACCCGAACGAGGGGTCAGGCACGAAAAAGTCTGACAACCAGAGAGACAGGTC
>NW_019379924.1:554173-576866 GCF_000648655.2 Copidosoma floridanum
TAAAAAAAAAAAAAAAAATATAGATAATAAGGAATAGTGTTCTTTATGCTTGTCACGCATTAATTAGAATTTTAGTATTTAATTTTTCAGATTACGATAAGTTTATTATCTCCTTTATCGACGTACGCGGGTGAATTAGTATTCTATTTCATCCACTGGGAATCCGGTTGACGGTAAACTCACAAAACTCTATTACCGACCCTCGGCACTCTACACAAAAAAAGCAACTGGGTTATATCAGAGCTTCGCCACTACTACATAAACTTTTACACGAAACAAATATAAAGGTCTATATACTTGATGCAGGTACTTTGTCTGAGGTCTTAGGGTACCGACATAGATCGGTTTATCTCCTAGGTGCTTCTCTCGGACAATGCTCTCTCTGCGTCAAGGTATATAGATGTGTCTGCTAACGTTAAGCCAGTGCGCAAGATGGCTGATCGTTGCGTAGGTGGACAGACTCTGGTTGGTTCGCCTCACCGGTTGTCAACGCGGTTAAGTCCCTGTGCAAAAATGGTTAGCGTCGGGGAGCAAAAGGTGCTCACCGAGTCCATTTTGCAAGAGTCAGTTGGCATCCACTTTACTTGGTGGAGTCTGACTCCACTCGCTCGGTCCGGACGCTTTGCCGTATCTCTCCGAGCCTTATATCCCCTTGATAAATTTCTTTTGTTTGTGGGTTACTCCTTTTCTGGGTGCTCGCACCCTAGTGGCTTGCTCTTTGACTATGTTCGCGAGCGCGGTTTCTTAAATTTTAATAAATTTTTGGTGTGAAAATTACTGCCATTGCAATATATATATAGTAATACATACACTGATAGGTATACACACTAGTTTGGACTGTTAAAAGTTTTGGAGTTTGGACTTTGGAGTGTTTGCGTTTGGACGGTTTGGAGTGTATAGTATACAAATAAAATAAATATACGGCTGTTGTCAAATTTCAGTTTTAATTAAATAATTTGTATTTATTGTTGTGTCTAGCGCCAGTGAGGGCGGCATCACTCATACTGCGAACTGCGAACTGCGAGTCCTGTGTATTTTTGCCTGTAAGTCCTCGAATCGGTAGTATTAGAAAAATATATCTTGTATGACCGATATAACCCCTTTTTAGAGGACAAAGTTTGCCCACCGACTGAGCACCGCGTCGTCTCTATCTACCTACTGTTCTTGAAAAGAAAGCCAGTAAGGTTTCACTTAAGGCCTCGTAGACGACGGTCCTCCGATTTTCTTGCTCTCAGAGATCCGTACAGCGAGTTCAGCTGGCCACGTTGACGAATAGAAAATGAAGAACTCGGTATCCGCTTCTTAAGTTTGGCTGCTTCGGGCTGCTTAAGCTCATGCAGGCTGATCCCACTCTGATCGGTCGCATAATGCCCCTGACTTTTGAGCTGTACATCTTCGAGGCTACTGCCAAGGATGCCATTGGCATTGTATCTCACGACAGTGATACTGGGGCCAAAGGCTGTATCGCCAGGACTGAGAATCAAGTAATTACGTATCTGAATCTATTATCTTAAAAATAAATTTAATTCTACTTGGGTTTACAATATCTTTGCGCACATCCATTTAATAATTTTCATAAAAAGTGAAGTATAATTTTTTTTGTTTATAGTGCTGGCAAATTTGTAGAGATAAATTCGCAATAAGCGATTTATCTCTTCTAATAAAAAAAGTAGTACAAATTGTGCGAGCTATGGTATGTATATTTTTTATTTAGTTTTTTAATTTTTCACAGTACGGACATCGATCAAACCATTTATAAGACTAATGGGTCTTAGATGTGACTAAAGGAGATGTGCAAAGATTGAAGACTGTAATTTCTAACAAGAAACAAAAGCCTTGAGTTATGATGTAATGAGTACAATTTTTATTCACAGAGTAAGTACAAAATAAGTACAAAAATGTTTTTATCGACTATAAGAACGAACTTGTAGACAGCCTTGATATTTGTTTTGATAGGACTCGGAGCATTACTGATTTGTCCTGCTGTCAATGAAGAAGTAATCTCTTTGTAATTGAATAAGCACAATAAATAATGTGAAGATGATTTAAAATATATTAATTATTTATCCACAGGTTCTGGTCCAGATGCTTGTGATTGTCCAGCTAGTTTTCCAACTAGCATATTATTCGCGACTGGATGTCTACCAGACTAGACCATTTGAACATTAGACTAGAATCATTGATCGATGCGTGATAAACTGATATTTTTTCAAGTAAAGTAGAATACAAAATTTTAATTACATGTACCTATACTTCTTTTCCATTGCAAACTGCGTTGATCAATGCATTTATATCAGCAGGACTACTAGTCTGCATGTGCGTGGCTCTACTTTAAGTTTCATTATCTATTTTTCTCTGTTATTATTTATAGCATCTATAACCATACCTAACACTTTATTATGTTTCTGTAAATTAAAATAAATATTTCAATCAATATGGTAGTTTCAATTATTAATAAATTTTTCTAATTGCTGATAAACCAACTACACAATTGTAACATAATCGCAAAATGATAAATATAAAAAATACTTCAAAATACTAATGAGCAAATGGAACAAAAACCAACAATTACTGCCAACTACAGTTGTAGTATTTTACATTTAAATCGTAGTCGTATTTATAGTTAGCATAAGTTAGCATACACCAACAGAAAACATAAAGTTGTATTATATATTATCATAGCATAATCATCCAAGTTAATTTTTTTTGTATCTTGTAGTGTACAGTAAAAATTGAACATATAGATGTAATATTCATTACATATGATACGCAATCAGTCATTTATGTTGTTTTAATCTTTTCTATGCTTTTTTATGCAAACGTAATAAAAATGAACTTACCTTAGCCTGATCAAAATTTAAGTATATTAACTTGTGCCTTATAGGACAGCAATTTCTGCTAAACCTGTGAGTCTAATTTTGTTCTTCAGGCGTCGATGAATGAGAATTTTGAAGTTTATTATAGATCTTTGCTATGATTGTTACATTTTGGTATTTTTTGTGGAAAAATTTCTTCAATGTTTTTTAAAATATTTATCTAGGGAACAAGGTTGGGTGATTTTGAAGTAAAACAAAAATAGGTTGAGCCAAAAAAAATAAAGTAATTAGGTGGGTATGTAAGAGGAAGCTTTGCGCCAATGAATTGTATATAGTTTTTTTATTCTTATTCAATTCATATAGTATATTCACTTTCAAAAAAATAAACAAGTACATTTTTTTGTAGAATAAGTAGACTCAAAATAAAAATTCTTTTAACATGGATATCGCAAGATAATCGTGATTAAAAAACTTTAAAGTTATTATCGTCGAAATAAATAGCGAATATAAAGAATGGTTTGTTTTCACATCTTACATGAAATATTCACTTGAAATATCAAAGTACAGTGAAAGTTTTGCTTTGAATAACAATCAGAAGTATAATGTACATAAGTTCGAGGCAAAATTATGTAAAAATACTCATAATGTATTACTTTAAAAGTAAGATATTTACACTGTATTAATTATGCTCCCTCGTACAGAACAGAAATATAATACGTGTTAGACGTAGCATTAAATTTGTTTCTAAACTGACAATTGTTAAATACGTCTTACATATATACTTTATAAACAGCCATAGGAATTCATAGAATGTATAATGATATCTAATTATGAATTTTATTTCTCAGGAACACTATGCATATACAACAACAATGAAACGTTCGTGATTTCTTTATTTTTACTAACGCCAAACACTTTCTTTCATAAACTATCATATTTTTTTTAATGGCCTGTTAAAAACTGGCAGTATGTTACATAATGAGTGTGACTGTATGTACTTTTTGGATGAATCTTACTAATAAAACCTGATATAAAAAATGTTTTCTGTTTTATACAAACACTAAGTGGAATTTCATATAGTTTCGTTGAGCTTTCATTATGTGTTACTATCATGAAAAAATTTTTTATATCATACTCAATGACTGTTTGTTCTGAACATGTATTACATTTGCCATGAGATGTTTTAAAGTTCAGAGATTCTAAAGTCTTGGTTTGAGTATGTAGAAATTTATCTATCCGACAGTAAAGTATGCGATCTGACTTTTCAAAATGGCACTTTTGACAAGTGGTTTTTTTTATGAGACTAGAACAACCAGTCATTAAATTTTGTAAGTAATCAATAATATCATTATTTAAAGATATAGTGTCCCCGTTCAAAATACCGACATCTGATAATATTGATACGCGAGACTCGTACAAATGTTTTAAATCTTTTTTATCTACATACTCACACACTGATTTCAAGAAAACATTAGAATTTAATTTTAATAAATCATATATGTCTGACTGAAATAAATTGAAACTATTAATGGAATGAGCCAACAGTTCCATCAAAGAATCAAAAATACTCGTGTTGTTGAAGTAATATTCTCTATTAGCAATTTTAATTGGTAATTTACTCCCATCAACAATTAGTTGCTCTTTGTAAGAGTAAGTTTGTTTCTTCGCATAAAAAGCTTTGAGTGTCGGCTGAGGGTCACGATATTTTGTTAATTTTTTCTTTCTACCTTTTTGATTAATTAGATCTGTATTTATCGGAATATTGGCAACATTTGATAATTTGGGCACATCTTTAATGGGTGTTGACTGAAATTCAAATTCATGAGCAGAAAAATCATCACCATTCAAAAAATCTTCATAGTTTTTACTGTAATTATGATCATTCAATTGTGACTTTATAAAAGTTTTTATGCTACCATTTTTCTCTGAGCAGTTTACACCCTCTGAAAATTCTTCATTTTCTTTGTCCGCTCTTTCTCTCCAATTTTCCACCAGATTTAAAAAACTGTAGTTTAAAAAAAAATTTTCTAGCCCTTGTTCACTCAAATTATTCAAAGAAATGTAATCCCGACTGTCTTGTAATATTTGTTTTAAATATTCGGAATGTTTTATGATAAACTCTTTTAGAGACGTATTTTGAGTTTTTACGGCTTTCTCAAAACTGTTGAATATTTTTAAGAAGTAATCTTTCGAGTTAAAAGATTCCTCTATTACATCAGTATCATTTGGCAACAGAATACTAGTCCAAACAGGAAAAAAAGATATTCAATTTAGCAACGTTTTCAAGAAAGTCATACTTTTATATGGGTTTGGTAATTGAAAAATGTCACTGTTAGAAATTTTGTTCCGTATTGTATTGAATTCTTCGATAAAATATTTGTATATTTCTGAGTCATCTTTACAAAACCAACAACTGAAATCAGGTTCATCGTTAAACTGTTCATATTCAATATTTTTTGTAAATATGTATTCAAAATGTTTAATGGAAGTGTTACTAATATTCTTAAGTACTTCTGATCTACTAACGTTAAACTCATGATTTTGATTTTCACTAAGCAGAAGAAAAATTAGGTATTTATACATTTTCGTAAAAAACATCCAGTCTTTTGATTCGATTAAAACTATGACACTTTTATAAAAAAAAATCATTTACAAGTGAATTTTCGCAGAAACACTCATTGAGAATGATTTTCACGTGTAACAAGAGTGGAATAATATTTACTTTCAATACACATAAAGGTTTCACGTTATTTTCGTTTTTCAAAAACTTGAAAAATGAATTGCAGTATTCATCCAGAGAGCACAGATTATATGCTGAATTAGTAGCTTCGAAAATTTGCTTTGCAAAAGGTATAATAATACATTTTGGAGCAAGAACACCTTCTCTTAACCACTCGCAAATGAAATAGCATAGAAAGTCAGTATCTGCATGGTTCAGAAGACCTTGCCATAATGGTATTTCTATGTTATTGATTTTACAGACAAGAGAGCAAAAAAATATTGGATTAATGTCACAAAAGCATTCAATTTTTTTGGTAACAGTATTAGTGCAAGTCGCAAGTCGAGTCAAAAGTGTGCAAGTCGAGCATTGTTAATTTTTAGTTATCAGCAGTTTTAGTTTAAAAAACATTAAAATGTGTCCAACCTGTTGACCAACACAAATTCCTTTTTTCGAACGGTACAAAATCTTAGAAAATTTAGATACATTTTTATCAAACGGCGAACTAAAAAAAGAAAAGGACAGTGTTTGGAAACAAGCATGTAGTCAACTATGCAACAAAATACAGGCACACACATTATATTTATCAATAATCAGTAATCAGCATGGGATTTTAGATGATTTGAGGGTTTTGAAGGGACTGAACATTCTTAAACATAATATTAATAGTGTAACTTATTCAAAGAAAGCAAGCAGACAAAGCAGAGAAAGTGATGATGAGAATGATGATAATCCCAATTGCTGTAATAGTTTACAGTTTAGCATCGAGTTGGATGAAAAATCCTGGGCTAGTATAAAACCTTGTGAAAATATATACAAAGATGGTAGAAAATACATGTCTTTACAAGAAGGATAGACTGATATCATTGCAATGGAAATTTTTTCATTGAAAAAATTACCATGCGCTTTCGCGTTTAAAACCAATCATGTTTATTCATCGAACTTGTCAGACTCGGACTTGTATCCTTTTTTTACATTCTTCGGGCAGTGCAAAGAATGCAAAACCTCGATCCATGGGGAATGTAGTAATTTATATTCCACTGCAAGTGAAATAGTACAAATACAGATTTCTACATTTGATACGAAAGACATCCCACACAGCAAAAAAAAAAAATTAGCTGGTAAAAAAGCCATTGAAGCCAAAAATACACTCAAGTACGTAAAAGCTAACAGATACAGAAAAGATCAAGCAAATAAACACATGGAGTATGGAGACATCGAACCCCCTTTTCTTCAAAACTCACCAGTGTTGTGACGTGGTAGCTGAAGCTACCACGTCACTATATACCTATATTCTGGGCGGGTCATTGGCGGCTACCGAGTCCTATGATACTGTATATATTTTACATATGTATCGTTTTACAACACATTCTTAATGTGTGTTCTCGGTGCCGCGGACTACGAGCCAGAGGAGAGAGAAGGACCGAAGAAGAGAAAAAGNCAAGAAAGAAGAGAGAAGAAAGAAAGAGAAGATCAAGAGAGAAGAAAGAAAGAGAAGATCAAGAAAGAAGAGAGAAGAAAGAAAGAGAAGATCAAGAGAGAAGACAGATGGAACACCAGAGGAAGACGAGAGAGGAAGGGCAGAGGGGAAAGAAAGGAGAAATAGTAGAGCAAGAGAGGAGGAGAGCGGAACAGAGCAAAATGATAAGGCAATCCGAAGAAAAGAAGAGAAAGAAAGAATGGGAGAGCCAAGGAGGGTTGACGGAGCAGTGGAATAAGTACATGGCCGAAAAAACACGAAAAAAAGAGGACGAGACGAGAGCTTAAGAAGAGATAAGGAAGAGGGAAAGGGAAGAGAGAAAGAGGCGTGAAGAATTAAGGCAGGTAGAAAGATATCACAAGGAACTGAAGCGAAGGATGGAGGAAAAGCGATTGAAAGATATTAAAAGAAGGAAGGACCAGGATCGAGAGCTTCGTCGTAAGAAGGAGGAAAAGGCGAACGAGGAAAGGAGGAAAAGGGAAAGGAAAGATCGACGCGACGCTAGGAAGTCTCGGAGACAATCGGGACAGGAGGGGACCCATTCTTCGGAATCAAGGGGGGACTCGTGCCCTGGGCATCGACGTCACCGATCCCGCTCGAGGAGACGCGACCACCATTCTCGTAGCAGTCCACTAGAAGCAGCCTTGCGGTTGGTCGAGCACATCGACGATTTACCATCCACCACTAGACAGCGGGTGTTGGACGGGACTTTCCGGAAGTCGTCCTCATCACCCTAGAGGTATGGGTCGCCGAGGACACAGAGATGAAGGAGATCAGGGGGACCATAAAAAAACGGAATACGAGGACGCAGAGGGCCAGAGAGAGGAGAGATATGAAGAAAGAAAGGGAAGATCCGAAGAAATAGAGCTATTAAGGCCAACGGAGAAAGAGAGAATAATTTTATTTTTCAGGACCAGGACTAGCGAAGGCAGAGAGGAGAGAGATCTTGGGTAGGGGAAAACCCCAGGCCAAACTAATACGTACTTATTTCAAGTAACCAGGGGACCCCGGATAGGAGAGACAAGGAGTCATCGGGGGAGAGATCCCAGGAAAGCGTCTTTCATTAATTATATAGGTAGTCGCCAATAGGAGACGGCTTTAGACATTCGGAGGAATGTCTAGCCTAGGAGGGGGGTTTGTGACGTGGTAGCTGAAGCTACCACGTCACTATATACCTATATTCTGGGCGAGTCATTGGCGGCTACCGAGTCCTATGATACTGTATATATTTTACATATGTATCGTTTTACAACACATTCTTAATGTGTGTTCTCGGTGCCGCGGACTACGAGCCAGAGGAGAGAGAAGGACCGAAGACCAGAAAAAGGGATTGAAAGAGTGTGTGGTATGATTGGGTGAGCATGTGTGTACGGTAGAGAAGGAGAGAGGGGCGAGGGCTCGACACACGTCGGAGAGGCGTGAGCACCGAGCGGCCGCGTCAGTTCCCGAGTTTTTGGAAACCTCCAATAATTTACCGGTTTTTAGGAGTGTTGGAGATTTTTCGTATTTACGGGAGGGGCGCGCGCATCTGTTCAAGTGCACTGCCATAACGCAGCAGTACCGCGAGAGCCATCAGAGAGAGCAGAGCCCAGCAGAGTTGTAGCAGCCACGATCGAGAGAACGCGGAGAGTAGGACGAGCATCCGCGAGAGTCATCAGAGAGAGCAGAGTAAGAAATAAAAGGTAGTAGTGATAGCTAGGGAAGTGATAGGGCAGAGGAAGGGATTGCGGAGAGCGAGGTCAAGGTCAAGTGTGACGGGAGAGAGTAGCTGAGGTTAGAAAAAAGGGGAAGTAGCGCGAGACCATCAGACAAGGGCAACAAGCGGAGAGAACGACCGAGCCGTCACGACGAGTGAGACGAATTCCAGGTAGTCGGAACCCACAAGGATCACCAGGAGGTAAGTGTACTGTAAATAGTGCACCGGGTGGTATACGGGATAGTGTTGGGACGATCCGAGCGGGCGCGGTGGGTGTGTGTAAGTGTGGAAAAGGGGGTATAGTGGTGGGTAGAGGGGGTGTCAGGTTGTAGGGCACCAGGAGTAAGGTTGAGAGACGAGAGGTGTAAGTGAGATTGTGTGCGAGCGTGTGCGTGTGAGTGAGAGATTTAGGTACGGGTCCTCGCCAACTGAACAAAGGTTAAGGCCGGCGGAGGACGACCAGGAGTTACTCAACCCAGGACATCTACCTCGAGGACAGCGGAGCCATATCTCTATTTATACAGAGATATACAAATAATTGGTTACTCAATTTCGAGAGAGACAGAGAGAGAGAGTGAAAGGTGGGACGTGTAAAGAGTAGAGAAGGGAGAATAAATAGCGCACGCGCTGTGAAAGTGATACCAGTGAGTTATTTTTTTTTGTGTAGTTGGTGCCCCGAAGTCCCCTTTTAGTTTCCTTTGCAGGAGTGTTCGGCGTTCCCGAGCCGAGCACCAGCGGCAGACCTCCCGGAGGAGAGGAATCCAGTGGAGAGGGACGAGGAGGAGTAAGTAAGCGAGTTTTGTGAGAGAATTCGGGACGGCTGTTTATTCGGCTGAAAAATTCTCGTTACAAATGGCATCCCTTTAAGTGGGGAAGTATGCTGCAGGATTAGGAAGGGATTTCCGGGGCCTAAAGTTGAGGTGAGATTTTAATGTGTGGGTGAAAGTGTTGACGAATTAAGAGTGTTGCTCGGATCGGGGAGTAAATTTTAAGCAATAAGGCAATTAGTAATTTTAAGAATATTTATATATATATATAACTTTCCATATTTTGTTTTGTGGTGTTTAGAGACCGTCGGCGACAAGTGCGGGTAGGCGACGATACGCAAACAGTGTATCTTCGTTAGGTAGGGTCGTTCAACATTTGGTGTTTTCAGGGGTTGTAGTGTAGGAAACAAAATGGCGCCGCATGACGAAACAATGCAGGCACTCATAAATACACGGGAGCTGCGCGCACTCAGGCGTAGCATCAGGAGAATGCCACTAGAGACACTAGAGAGCGAATTGTTCTGGAGGGGATTGAGTACCGAGGGGACAGAGGCCGCTGTGAGAGATAGGTTTCTCCGAGCATTGATGTTAGAAATGGATCCAGATGATGAAAGGGTACCCTGGTACGAAGAGGACGTGCTTGCGGACGGAGAGGAGGCGAAATTAGAACACAGTACTCCGCGGACGACCCAACTCAGTACCGCCGGCGAGTTGATACAGAGGGAGTTAGCACGTGGGGAGGGATCAAATTCCGAGAGAAGAGAAAGTCCGGTGTCTCCGTCGGAGCCAGTGGCTACTGATTCAACGAGAAAAACCCAAGGGTCAGTGCCAGGGAGACGGGGGAGCGGAAATGCAAGCGCGAGTGAATCCGGAATAGAGGATGAGTTACGGCGATCGGATGAAAAGGGGGCTAATGTATATAGGCCGCTGACAGAGTCTAGGATACAGACCGTGACGACGACGACGACGTACACGACGACGTATACGACGCCCGTCACCACGTCAGTAATAGGGGGGGAGAATAGATTGAAACCAGGGAGGGAACAGATGCGAACGATCACGATTGATCCTAACCTACAGAAGTTGTTGATGGCCGGCCTCCAAGGGGAGCAAACCTTCAGGGCGACCACCTACACCCTTGGCGGCGGTTTCCCTGCTTCGCAGGGGCCATCTCAAGAAATGTGGAAACATCTCGCGGAAAATCCTTCTAAGTCGACACTAGGGAAAATAGCACTTTTGGGAACTCCACAGGGACACCAAAGGGCCAACCAGGCAGCGTCAGGGGATAGTCAGGGTTTTATAGGGGACGATAGGGATACCGGAGAAACTAATCTGGCAACTTCAAAAGATAATCGAGTATCACCTGAGGAGAATAGGGGAACCCCGAAGATTAAATCAATCAATCAACAGTCAATATTAAAGAGATTCGCACGAGACTTCACTTTACCCAGCCGAACTGAACGGAGCGAATATTTTACTCCCGAACAGGTAGTAAAAGCGATTGAGGCAAATTCGGAGGAGGACGACTACGATAGCGATGGGAGGGCCAGCGATCAGAGTCACTGGGCCGAGGAAGAGTATAGGATCGAATGCGCAAGGATCAAAAGAGAGTTGGCGGAGAGACGCAGNTAGTGCCCCGAAGTCCCCTTTTAGTTTCCTTTTCAGGAGTGTTCGGCGTTCCCGAGCCGAGTACCAGCGGCAGACCTCCCGGAGAAGAGGAATCCAGTGAAGAGGGACGAGGAGGAGTAAGTAAGCGAGTTTTGTGAGAGAATTCGGGACGGCTGTTTTCTCGGCCGAAAAATTCTCGTCACAAATGCAATAAATCACTGTGTAGTATACACAGAAGGTAGACGTGCCTACATGTAAAAATATCGTGCAGTACACGCCATCTTACGAGGCAAATGCGCACGAGATATTAAGGTGTCAACTGCACTGTCTTACACAGTACGAACATTTTTGTGTGTACTCCTTCTTCCTACCGAACAACATCATCTATAGACAAGACAGGCCAAACGAAATGTCCGGCGGCAGTGCATCTATCCTTGTGCACGACGGCATCCGACACATGGCTGTCACTAGCGGCCCCCCCGTCTCAGCTTCGCCCGAGACTCAATGTGAAACGTTTTCAGTTAAAAATTTAACATCAATTCCTGACATTTCTCAGAACAAAAACCTTCTTAAAAACAAATTAGTTTCAAAACCATACAGTTCATTTGAGGAAATAATAAGCTGTTAAAAGTGAAAAAAATATAACTATGCTGAAAAGTACTATGCGTTGAAAAGTATTATGGCACGTTCTTTATGCCATAATAGTTGGCCCTGAAGTGCCGTTGATTTGCAGTTTCTCTCGTATAATCAAAATTATTGGTCGATTTTCATGCTGCTGCTTCAATCTCGATGAATGTTGTGCGTCAGTTTCTTGACGCCGAAAATTTTAAATATTTGAAGCATTTGTAGATTTCTTTCCAATTCGCTCTGTTGTGACTATAGGCATCGTTAAAACTTTTGTGAGCTCTAAAGGCTGTTTTTGGTCAACTTTGCTAGGTTGTAATGTATTCTTTGGCAAGGTAGTTCGACGTCCGATAGCCCTAAAAAGGACCGGTGAGCTAAACTCTTTCTTGACTGAAATTTCTAGCAAAAGTGACTGCCTGGATTTCTCAGGGTAATCTTCTCTGGCCTGCTGTTGTAGCACCAGACTGATCGTGAGGAAAACTTTAACGTCTGAAGCGTTGTAGCTAGTAAAGCGCTGGAGATCTTTACCAACGTCTCCTGGTGTTACGCTGGAGATGTTGGTGTCTAAAGTACCTTCTTTATTTGCAAAGAGCAGTCGTTTTGGCGATCTAAGGTGGGGAGATTAGTTCGTGATGCTTGCTCGTTGGAGACTGTCCCATTTGCTAAAGTTTATTTTTCTTTCATAGCTGTTAAGTTCGCCCAGCGTAGATCTCGGACAGCATTGGTGATTTACGGTTGAATGCTTATAGAGTCGCTCAGTCGCCAGGGTTTCCAGCCTTGCGACGAACAACTTTGCTCGTGACGGTTGCCAGTGAATAAGTTACTCGGTGTAATAGTGACCGCCTTTACATAGTTTTTCAGTTAACGAATCGTTGCTGGGAATGGTAGTAAACATGTATTTGTTGGCAAGGTAGTTTAACGTTAGGTGGCCATAAAAAGAACCGATGGGATTGATGGTTAATTAGGAAACGTTAATACTTATAATTGCCCTGAAAAAGGGCAGGGGTGATACTTCTAGCCCTTTCTTAATATTATTCTTGATGATGGAGAGCAGACTTCGGGTAGCTTGACTCTTACCCTCAGAGTCTCTGCGTACGCAGATCATGCTGGATGGAGGTACGACACTGGCCAAAGAATATTTCGTCTTCGGGTGGTTCCCTACATAACCAACCGCTAATTGGTAGTCAGGAAAGTGGGACTGGAGAATACCTTCTCTGTGGACATGCCGTTCCTACGAACCACTGAAGAGGCTGTTGTTGCCGCCCGAACTCCTCAGGGTTATTTTGCCTGGCTTGCTGTTATAATATCATCTGCTGTAGTAGCCCCAGGGCAGTTAAAAGAATGGCCTCGAACCCCCACAATGCTAAAGCAGGTTGTGCTCTGCCTAGACACATCTTCTGGTATTTTGCCGGCGATGTTAGTATTTCAACCACTTTTTTGTCGTTGGCATTTGTCAATCTTAGTGTTTCTCGATGGAGTTCGACGTAAGTCACTATAAGCACTGACAGTGAACGACTATATAATTGTTACGTTGCTTGGGCCTATCATAACCACTCTTATTTAACTCAGTTGTAGGTTGTTTCGATTTTACTTCGATGTTACTTAGCGAATTCAACTGAACTAAAGCGCAAAGCTAGCGTATTTGTGCAAAACTTTAAGCTTATTTATTGCTGTTGTTATTAATTTTTTAAGATAAAAACCATACTAAAACCATCTAAGAAGTGTTAAGAATCGGTATGCATAATTTTATCAAGACTTTACTTTTTATATTAGTAAGAAAACAGACTTCGCATCAAGTGAGAATTTTAGAGTAGAAGTCTACGCATCGCCTTCCCCACTAGGGTGTTTTCTTAGTACTTTCCACCACAGGACACAAATCTCACTTACCTACCAGGCTTTTGATGTGAAACATCTATTGGCGCGCTTGGGGGTTCCACCGACGCGATGAAACGGCCGTGCGATGGCACGATATCCGGTTTAACTCGGCTCGGCTCGGCTCCATGTATCCTTCTCTGTGCACGTACTGCCGCCCCTCTCTTGTTTGTAAAGTGTACCATCCATATTCATATATAGCTATATAGAAAAGTATATAATAATTAAATATCATGTACGTATTATACGTATAGCATGTACTTACGTACACATATATAACATATGTTAAAAGTTATGTGTGTGTAAAAAATATTCTCAAATTTGACTGACTCCGAGAATCGAACCCTATCTTTTGAATGGGTAGTCGAGGACCTAATCGATTGTACTGCAGCAAGCCGATGCAATCTTTGTTCTTATTATTTATAGATACCAACCGAGAAACTTCTGAATTAAAAAATTGATATATAATTGGGCGTTTTTTGTATAGTATATAATGGAGCCCGCTGATTTCAAAAGAAATAGTTATGATTATTTTTGAGTGGTATAATAATGTCAAAATTGTGTAAAATTGTGTTTTAAAGTTCGTTTTACTTNAAAAAAAAAAAAAAAAAAAAAAAAAAAAAAAAAAAAAAAAAAAAAAAAAAAAAAAAACAGAGTGCAGAACGAAAAATTTTCTATCAATAAGCACTTTTAGTTTTGTTTTGACTAACGCGAAATGTTAAGAAAAAAATGAAAAAGGCATTTTGGCTGAACCTGTAAAAGTAAGTGAGATAAAGAGAGCCATTCATCGTCTGCTGTTGCGCTCTCACTCTCTCTCTCTCTCTCTCTCTCTCTCTCTCTCTCTTATATCTCTGACCGCTCAATCGCTGTGCTGGGGCTCGACCGTGAACTCACTGAGGCATGCACTGTTGCCGCGGGGGTTATCTCAGGGTCCTATTCTGTTTCTGAAATTCATCAATTCTATTCTTTCTGTCCTGAGACACAGTAAAGCAATGCTGTTTGCGGACGACTTAAAACTGCACATTCAATGCAAGCCGTCAGACCTGGGGGACACTATACATCTATTCAATGCTGATATTGAGGCGGTGGTCGGGTGGACGGGCGACTGGGGACTCACGCTTAATGACAGGAAAATTGACGCGTTGCTATATGCCTCAGTGCAGCATCATATGCGCATCGACAAAGCCGGTCTGCCACCAATATTGCTGAGAGGCCATCCTGTTGCTTTGACCGACTCAGTAGTAAATCTGGGGGTTGTCCTTAGTGAGGACTTGTCTTGGAACCAACATGTGTCGAGGGTGTGTTCTAGGTTTCATGGCGTGCTCCACCGTCTTCGCTGCGGTGGTGAGGCCCTTTTGGTGAGGTTCCGGGGGATGCTGGCGGGCGCGTTGGTTATCCCTCACCTTGATTATTGCTGCCTGGTTTTTGCTGACATGTCTGGTTACCGTGAACTGAAGCTCCAGCGATTGCAGAACACTGTCGTGCGTTACGTGTTCCGGCTGAGACGTGATGCTGAATTGAGGCCTTATTTTAAACGTTTAGGCTGGCTTACACTGACCCTGCGTCTACGATATTTCCTGGGGGTGGTAATGCATCGCACGCTAACGACCGGCCACCTGGATTACATTAGGGATCTTTTTCCTGAGGTGGTCGACGTGCGAAGATCCGAGAGAATCGGGGCATCCGCGTTACTTAGGCCAGTGGCCCGTACGGTGACTTACCAGCGTTCCTTTGCGCTCACGGCGATACAGGTATGGGAGGAGCTGCCTATTGGCATCAAAACGATTGAGTTACCGTCCTCATTCAAGGAGGCATTATACAGATATTTGCTTGACTTAGTGTAGCTCTACCCTGCAAACCATCCAGCGGCTTTTGTGATACTATTGTAAATATTGTAATGATTTAGGATAACTAGCTATTTATTTATATATTACTGGTTCTGTTTAGTGACGCCTTGCTTGCGTGGCCTTATAATTTGCCGTATGTAACGCTAATGCTGATATGTATACATTTATTTTTTATATTGTAAATTTTTATTATTATATGATATGTATACCCTTGCCATTCAGGTCTCGAATCCTAGACATAATTAATTTTGTTATCAATCAATCAATCTCTCTCTCTCTCTCTCTCTCTATTGTAACTACACAGGACTACAGGTAGACCTTTTTTTATTGCTTTTTTAAATATTTTGTGCTTATAGAATATGACTAACAAATATTAGAATCAGTATCTTTTTTTCATAATTAAAAAAAAATTTTTCTCGGTAAACAGGATTATTTTAAAATTCAATATTTGAGCATAATGCAAAATATTCCTGGGTTTTTCCAATTGTGTTTATTCAAACTCCATCTTAACCCGTCTTTAGTTAAGAGCAAACCCAACGAAATTCACGCACGTCTGTAACTACGCACAGTAAACAGGTATCCGAGTCCGAAAAGAGACAGAGAAAGTAATACACACGAACATTTGTTCAACTAATGTATGTATCTATGTGTAGGTAGGTAATATAGATACTTTTTGCCGTGTATTATTGTTCTTTCTCATTCTTGTTGTTTATATGTTAATAAACAAAAATAATATAAAAATAATATATTCCCGCTATTTCACTGATAAATAATATTCATAAATAAACTGTCTTTTAAATATAAAAATATATGAAAATTATTTAGAGTCAAAAAAATAAATACTTTTCCTACCTCACGCGTTTTTGAGAGGCTGGTTTGCGCTTGGTAGAAAAAATAGGATTCGCCACACAAGCGACATTGCTCCGTGGCTGCCTTACGTCCCTCGGGCCGCAAAATAGCCCTGGAGACAATGGCATTTAGCTGACGAAAACTACTATTTTCATCATAGACAATCAAATACTATCGAGTTCAATATCATGTTCTTTAATGTTTCACATCTATCGTGGGTCCCGAGACCCACACCTAGTTTTATTCAAGACAATACTATCACATTAGTGGCAGGCGACCTCAACGCCTAACACATCTCTTGGAGCTGCACAAAAACGAACGCCCAAGATCATAACCCTAAAAGTACTTATCAGGCACCAACTAACCTCAGAAGTGCCTTTGGAACCTACGCACTATCCCGACAACTCGGACAATGAGCTGGGCATACTTGACATCGGAATATCTGACAGAATCACTCTGATTAAGGATCCTAGCGTTCTAAACAAACTCTTCTCGAATCACCTTCCGGTTCTGTTTGAAGTTCTTTTCACCCTTCATGTCTTACCAACTGAAACACCCAGGTTAGTCTGGCTGCACTTGAGGTACTGCCTAGAAAACACTTCATTCAAATGTAGGAAATTTATCAATATCGCTGAGCTAGACTCAGCAGTAAACACCTTAACCACGGATATCCAAACTACCGTGAAAAATGCCACCTCGATACGTCCACAAGAAATGACCTGACTCAAACTACCAGCTGAGATTTAAGACCTTATCTCAAAAAAAAAAAAGTCTGAAGACTCTAGTGTGTCTCCGTATAAATCTCAAGTCTCTCTTCAACTACTTCAACGCGAAGTGCAATCGCAGCTAACCGAGTATCGAAGCCAGAAATTCAACCTTTTCATTGAAGAGGCTGAATCTTACCCTAACAGCGCCTGGAAGTTGATAAAAAAGCTCGGAAACAGAAAAAACAGCTATACCCTGTATTAAATCAGGAAACACTACTCTAACGGTTGATTCCAAAAATGCTGAAGCCTTTGCTGAATCTCTCCAAAAACAGTGATCTCCATTCCTTAGCCTAGAAGACCTGGCCAAGACACACCAAAACACATCTAACGAGGCTAATGACTTCACCCTACTTCGGCCGAATTTCATCACTGCACACCGGCTGAAGTCAGCTCGGTCATCCGCAACCTCAAGAACCAAGAAGCCCGGGGCAACGAAGGCATCCAAAACAAAATGCTACAAATTCTTCCTAGGAAACACCTAGTTGCCCTCACAAATATCATCAATGCCACCATGTGACTCCAGCACTTTCCACAAGCTTGAAAAGAAGCCATAGTTATCTTCCTCCCGAAGCAAGGAAAATCACTAACAGCTACTGAAAGCTACCTGCCAATCAGCCTTTTTCCAGTTCCTGGCAGTTGCCGAAACTATCCTGCTAACCAGACTCCAAAACTTCACATACTCGAACATTATTCCTGACATTCAGTTTGGCTTCAGGAGAAACCATGGAACAGGCCATTGACTACTAAGAGTAACTGAGTTTGTCACTGACAAACTCAACAAACGACGCCACACTGACATGGAATTTCTGAACATCCGCCAGGCTTTCGATCACGTCTGGCACGACGCCGACGGCTTAATCCACAAGCTGATCCAGCTCGAGTACCCACACCACCTAATTGGCGTCATTCGCTCTTACCTCTCGAAAGATCCTTCCAATCTAGGATCAGCAGCTTTCTCTCTCTCTCTCTCTCTCTCTCCCTCCCTCTCTCTCTCTCTCTCTTTCTTTTTGAGGTGTGTATCTGCTAAGACGTGTGTTTTGGAGCTCTAGCATTTTCTCTACCTGGCTTTTTACTTATACCTCCACTGGAGTTTTCTTTTGTCAGGTTCATCCCTCCTCGGACCCAGGGTGGGCCTTTACCTTGCTTTTGGTGTCCAAGGTCTCCTGGTGCTTGAGGAAGTATTCTTTTTGCCCTGCTGTGGTGCCATAACCTCAATCTGCTATCTGCTGTTGGTGTGCTCTCTGGGCGACCTGGTGTACTGCTGGAGCTCTTGTGAGGGTGGCTGAGGCTGCGGTGCGGCTGGGTGAGTGTGATTGCGTCGTTTCGTGATTCTATTGGTGGCCTTGAGTCCTGGACGCTACATCATCTCCTTGAAGATCAGCTTCACTTGCTGGTGGCGCCATCCGGTGGCTGTTGCTTTTACGATCTGCTTACTATTGCTGTCATCAGTTTGGTGCTCCCTGTTTTGCCTGCTGCTGCTTGTTGGGACTCCTTGACTTGGCTGTGTTGAGCGTATTAGTGTTGGTGTGTTTATTTACTGTGATGGTGTTATGCTAAGGTATGTCTGTCATTAGCGAGACTAGCGAGGGAGATTTCTCTGATTGTGAGTCTACTGCGAGTGACCAACAAGATATTCCCTTTGCGCTAACGAGTGATGATGTCAATAAGCTTTTGGTAGATGTTAATGAATACCGTGCTACCTTAATTGCTGCTTATGGTAATGAGAAGGTTTCTCCCAGGAGACAAGCAATTTTCGATGCTGCTGTTGCCTTCTCCAAGGCTATTACGCGGATATCTAATGCATACATTTCGAGACTTGCGGCAGACGACGCTTCAACGTCATGTAAGTCTGCTCTCAATCGTGCATGCCGATCGCTTTCCCGTGCCACGAAGGCGATTGTGAAGCCGTCATGTAGCATTACTAATGTATCACCTGCCCGCACTTATGCGAGTGCAGTATCGCGTGGTACTGCACTCGGTTCGTCAAATGTACCATTTAACAGCGTATTACTTCCGCGTACTAATCCAATCAAAATTTTACCAAGGCAGCGTATTGTAGTTGGTCCGACGGATGACGCGAAGGACAGGTTTAAGCGTCCTAAAGATGCTAGAGAGGCAGTAATGGGTGTGGTTGACCCGGTTCAACTCGGTCTCAATGCGCGTGTCTATTCGGGCCCTGCGGGTACTGTTATTCTTGAGGGTTTTGCGATGAAGTCTTCTTTTATTGAAAAATGCCCTGCGCTCGTTGAAGCAGGTTTTGAGTTAAAGCCGGATGTTAAGCTTGCGCCTCGTCTGATTATTCACGATATTCCCGTGGAGCTCTAAAAAGACGAAATTGCAAAATGTGTTCGTGAGCAGAACTTGCAGGGTGAATCTGATGCTGCAGTTAAAGCAATTTTTCTCTACCCCAGGGGTAATAAAAAGCATAGATCTTGCGTTGTGGAGGTCACTCCTGTCAGTCGTGTTTGTCTACTTGAACTTGGTCGTGTGACGATTGGGTAGAGCCGCTGTCGTGTTCAGGATCCGTATCGATTCCTCCATGCTTTAAATGTTGGGGATTGGGGCACATTGCCGTAAATTGCACGGGTTGGTTATCTTGTGAGCGTTGTAGTGGGCAGCATCCTGGTCGTGAGTGCACGGTCGCTGATAAACAGAAATATCGTTGCGTAAATTGTGTGACTTCAAAGCTGAAATCTGTCGTTCATGCTGCTTCGGATAGGGCAGCCTGCCCGCTGTTATTGAGATTGATCGATCGTAAAATTTCTTCGACAAACTATGTCACGTAATTTCAATTTACTAAAAGTGGCACATTGTAACGCGCAATCTATTGAACCGCATTTTCAGGAAATTAGATCGATCACTCTTGACAATGGTTTGCATGATCTTGCTGTCAGTGAATCGTGGCTGAAGCCGACTAAACATTTTGGCCAATTTGATATTCCGGGTTATACCCTCGTTCGTCATGATAGGCTCTGTAAGGGTGGTGGTGGCGTTGCAGCTTACATTCATGATTCTATTAAATTTCGTGATGTTTCTCGTTCGGCTCGCGCTGATGCCTACTCTCTCCAATCTGAGTTTCTGTTGCTCGAATTATCTATACTGCAACTCAAGTTTCTCTGCACTATTGTGTATAACCCATCTAAGTGTGGCTATTGGTCGGACGTTGAGGACGCGATCATGAATTGTTCGACTACCTTCGATTGCTCGTTGCTTTTGGGTGATCTCAATGTTGATTGGACAGTCAACACTACTCCTTGCAGAATACTTCGTGAGTCGTTTGCAATTTTGGGCCTCTCGGCTACGGTATTTGATCCAACAAATCAAACAACCACCTCGGATAGTACTATAGATTACATCTGCAATAGCGATCCGAGCTTGGTTGAGAGGAGTGTCCAATTCAGCGCTCCTGGTATCTCGAGGCATGATATTGTTTTATTAGAGATCCGTTGTCTTCTTCCGGCGTTTGAATCTCAGCCCATTGTATCCCACTCATTCAGGGGCCTTGTTCTGCATGATTTTAAGCGTAACCTTATATCGGTTAACTGGCAGTCTATTGCTCGAATGTGTCACGTGGAAAAGAAAGTTGAATTTTTTACGAATGCTCTTACAAACCTCTTTAACATCCATGCTCCTTTTTGTGCGTTCATTCCTTGGTGCCGCCCTTGCCCATGGATGACGGATGAGATTCATTCTCTTATTCGAGAATGCAATAGAGAGTAGAGGTTGTATAAGAGAGCCAGGCGTGATATACCTGGGGTAGCTTTTCGCCGTCTAAGTAACAGGGTGTAAGTACTGTCTAGAAATGCGCTTTACGCTTATAATAGAGATAGGCTTTTGTCCTGTAGGCGTCCTGTGGACATGTGGAAAAGTCTTCGTGATATTGGAGCATCGTCGAGTGCGAGTGCATCACCTGCTATCGCATTCGATGGTGACACCCTTAATCGACATTTTATGGGTGCTCCGTTGGTGACTGGCTCCTTTGCTGGCCGATCATGTGATATGCCATTTAAGGATAGATTTTTTTTCGGCTATATTAATGAGTTGAGTTTGCTTGAGGCTTTTAGTGGATCAAAGACCAATGCCTGTGGAGTAAATGGGGTCACGTTGCAGATGTTAAAGCTCGCCATGCCTTTCATTACGCTCATCCTTTTAAACATATTTGATTGTTCCCTTCAGTCGGGTATATTCCCGACTGTTTGGAAGAAAGCACTTGTGACCCCTCTACCTAAGGTGAAGCAACCCTCTGAGTTGAATCATTTTCTGCTCATTAGCGTGACATGCGCGCCATCAAAGCTTCTCGAGGCGGTGGCACTCAGGCAGATGTAAACTTTCGTGGAGTCTAACAGACTGCTGTGCCCTCAGCAGTCGGGTTTCCGTAAGCACCACAGTATTCATACTGCACTGATCAATCTTGTTGATGAAATTAGGGCGTCCACGGGTGTGGGTCATGTCACGTTACTAGTGTCCGTGGACTTTCGACGCGCTTTCGATGAGCTCAATATTGATGTGCTAGTAATAAAGCTCCTTTCTCTTGGTTTTTCCGATTTTGCTTGCGGCTGGATCAAGTCTTTTCTTTCTGGGCGTTCACAGGCGGTTAAGATGCGGGGTGGTTTGACCTCTGGTTGGCTTGATCGTTGTTAGGGTGTTCCTCAGGGTACTCTATGTGGACCGCTATTATTTTCTTTATATATTAATAATTTGCCCTCAGCTCTTACATCTTGCTCGTGCCATCTCTACGCTGACGACTTCGTCCTAAAATTCTCTGGCCCAGTTGGCCAGATTCGTCGTATTGTTGCGGTCGTAAACGATGATCTGGATCATGTTTTGGGTTGGGGTAATGACAATTGTCTTTCTCCTAACTGGCGCAAATCTTTTTCCATATGGTTTGTTTCTAGAAGAAATTTGTCCACCATTCTCAGTGAGGCTAACCATGCCCCTACCCTTGACGGCCAACTGTACAGTTCTTGGGGCCCTTTTGCTACTGAAACCTCTCGAAAGAGTTATGCTGCCCTCGCTCGTCTTCAGAGATACCGCGATGCCTTGCCCCGTTTAATTCGCCTGAATATAGTTAGTGCCCTCGTGTTCCCCTATTTTGATTTCTGTTCCGGCATTGCGTTGGACCTATTAGGTGTTTTGGTCACTAAGTTGTCTCGTTACAGAAATGCTGCTTTAAGATTTGTCACCGATGTTGGTCGTTCCGAACACATCACCCCTGTATACAGAGCACTTTGTATACTGCCTTTTACTGAGCGACGAGTGTACCTCTCGTTATGCCTCTTGGTCTCAATCTTGCAAAATGGTCTACCTGAGTACCTTACTAATCAACTCCAGTTTAGGCCTCTTGGAGATGGTGGCTCTCTTCGTCGCTCCCAATTTGATTTGGTGATCCCATGTGCTAGCACCTCTTACTATCAAAATTCGTTCCGCGTAGCTCGTCTGCGACTATGGAATACTCTTCCGCATGATCTACGTCGATGCTATGATCGGCCCTGTTTCAGAGTGTTCCTTTACAGTTACTTTATTGATAAGACGTTTGGTCGCCTATAGTTTGCAAGTGTTCTGCTCATAACGCGTTACTATATACTAAATTGTTATGTTTTTATATTTGATCTTTTTTTGTTTTCTTTTATTATATATATCCTGGTGTA
>NW_019379924.1:576909-587520 GCF_000648655.2 Copidosoma floridanum
GTGTGTGTGTGTGTGTGTGTGTGTGTGTGTGTGTGTGTGTGTGTGTGTGTGCGTATTTTCTTCCTTTTAAGTTTATTTCTTTAATTTTGTTATACCTTTTTTTATGATTTATTAATGCGAATTTTGTTAGGCTGATGCCATTGTATTAGCTCAGTCATTTTGTTCTTTTTATAATGTATACACTATGCCTCGGCGTTGTAGGACCTTGAGTCCATTGTCTACTAAATAAATTCAACTCAACTCAACTCTCTCTCGACACTACGTGTCATAACAGCCGGAGTTCCTCGAGGGGCCAAACTATCGCTACTCCTCTTCAAAATCTACCGCCACAACATTACTCATGATGGTCGCATCTAAACTGTACAATACGCATTTGACATCGCCATAATCCGAACAACTAAAACGATCACGAACTGTACCAACCTGCTTAACAAGCACCTAAATCGACGAACTGGGTGGTAAAACATCTGGCGCATTTTCATTAAAGAGGGGAAAACCGAAGCCGTATTCGTTTCAAAACGTAATCGGACTTCTCCATAAATACTAGTCAACTCCCGTCCAATAAAGTGGAGTAACTCGTTCAAATATCTCGGCGTTACCTTCGACAGACGACTCATCTGGAGCAAGCATGTACAGTCTACCCAACACAAGGCAAAGGTAGCCTTCGTATCTTTACAGCCTTTTTTCAATAACCTAAAGGTCTCACATCGAACCAAGCTACGAGCCTTCTCAGCTATCATCCGCACTGTCAGTACTTATGCCATACCAGTATGGAATACATCCAAAGGCCTAAACTGCCTCGAAGGAACCTTCATTAGACTACTAAGATCCTTTCTTGGCATCCCTTGATTCATTAGGAATAAACAAATCCTAAAGGAGATTCTCATCATCTTCCCCGCTCAAGCTACTCCGATCTTCGCTGCAAATCTCCGCAAGTCTGTGGTTTCGCATACAAAGTGATACGAATCCTCTGATCTCTTCGCTAGAAAGTTTCGCTCCTAAATGCTCCTGCAACCTGCTAGTCACCCAGGCCTAGCTTTTCACCCGGCACGTCCCTGTTAGTGTTAATTAGCCAGTAAGACTCAACTTTCACAAACCAGATTAACACCAACTCTAGGTGCTAAGAAGAAAATGCCAAGAGTCGAAAGATCCTCGACAGCTCAGCCAGATCGAGCGACATCTCCTCTGCTCAACGAGACCTGACATCTCCCCCCGAGAGGTCGTCATTCTGCCCGAGGTACCAAAAGTCAAAGCGCACTCGATAGAAACACATTGATCCAGTAAAATTAAAAATACCAGCATGTAGTTTGGAAAATTTCACATCGATTTGATCTACTTAAAGTGTTTGGACAAGCATAAAATTTTGAGACAAAATTGTAAAATTTTGATCTAATAAAATCGAAAAGAGTCGAATTCAATGTGAGTTTGTGTTGGTGTCAACCTAAACACCATATACATACATATATGCCAAGCATCAGAGCTAGCGCTTCGCAACAAACTTCGTAAGAACAGATGGAGGAAGATAACGACGCAACAGCTGGTCTACTTCTCCTTCTTTCCTTACGCGTTAATAATTTTATCCCAATACTTATCATCCAGTGAAACTAAATAGTCCTTTTCTATCGTTTTTTTCTTGTCCAAGCTATTTTTTTTTAAAATGATATAATTAAATAAGTGGACGCGCAAGCCTGGATGTTTTTGTTCATACATTTGATCAAAGTTTTCTCAATGAAATACGACAATGACATGTTGCATTTGTATCTTTTTTTTAGCACTTTTAAAATATTAAAGGCCGTCAAACCCAAAAATTGCGAGAACTATACCCTAGTGTCACTTATTTTTGATTACATTAATATCATAGACAAGCGAATTCTGGAGCCAATATTGCTGCCATATGATATTCCTTAGCAAGTAAGCATATGTTCCAAAAAATAACAACAACATATGTGAAGAAACTAAAGGAAGACGGAAAAAATACGGATAATCATTCCTTCTCCCTCCCACGAGATAGAACAGATACGTTCTAAGAACTTATGTACACTCGCTGTATCTTAATTCGAAAACCGCAAAATTCAAATACTAATAACTGTTTATAAGATTTAAACGCAAGTAATAGCTATACCATTAAAGTAAGAATATAGAACAGTAATAACTACGACACAAATAATTAATGAACACAGTTATTGCCATTTGTTATGTTCATGATCCTTATTTATTATGAAATACTTAAAACTCTTATTGTCTCTAGCCATTGTGGTGACGATAAGTAAGCAAGATTTTTGGTTATATAAGCCCATGGTTTTCTTCACAAGCAATTCATTTGATGATCAGGCCAGCTTGGGTGTTAAAGATAGAACCAAGAAAAGTCACAGAATGAACGTGAGAAAAACTTAAAAGGAATTATCTAATATCATAAGGTTTTATTCAGTATTAAATTATAAAAAGAGCTGATTCCAACACCTACCTATCTATACTGCTTTCAGTAAGCAACTGCCCGTTTCGCTCGTACACCACACCGGCGTGGCGTGACACTATACTCTCTGTCTCTTCCCCTTCTTTCCTCCTACCTCACTCATACATACTCTACTATCTGTCAGCGCCAGCATACTTAAGCATATATGTAGATGTACATTTTACATTATTATACGAAAAATTGACTGGGGCCGCGTACCTGTGTACATTACGTTATGCTGAAGCAGAGTACCTGTCACCTGAACGGCATAGGTTGTCCATGACATTTCTATCCTTTGTGGCTTGATAGCAAGCAGAGACTTTACTCTCCCCTGATAGTCGACACACCGCCTCAGTGCTTAACTGAATTTTCTCTCTTCTACTTTATTCCGGTATCTAGTCAACCACTCGTGAACCGCTTAAATTCTATAGAAGTAATAATAATCAAACAGACTTTCTTCCACGGACCGTCGGGTATAGCTACGTCCTCACACATCCCATCCCTAGCTATTGTGACGTGACAAATCAACGTCACGGTAATCATACTTACTTATCAGACAAAAGAAGAGGTGGCACGATGCTACCAAGCCTTACCATATCCTATTCCTGTGTACACACACCCTTCCCGGTCCAAAAAAAACATCAAGTAGTTGTGGCATGAATACCATCTATACACCAACGGTATGAAAGAAGTCATGCGTAAAACGCTTCGATTCACATAGCTACTTCAGGTAGAATGGTATAAGATGTGCTAAAACGAATATAGCATGGTCTGCTACCTTATACACTGTGACACGCAGAAGTAGCGCGTGGAGTCCACGCAAGAAGTGTTTCGTTTTTTACTCACGCTGATTTTGAGTAAAAGCTATGCATGGCATGCACAGGCAACTCAGGTAATATATATATGCATTCCTTTCACTAAGTTGGTGGTTTTCACTGTACTTATTGTAAGATATACATTATCTACTAATCTTACTAATATATAAAGCAAAGTGGCTAAAACCGTTGTAATCGCTAACTGCAGAAACTACTAAACCGATTTTGCTGATATTTTGCGAACTGATTCATGATAATTCCGAGATGGTTTTCGCATAGTTTTTTTCTTGAAAAAGTTGATAACAATAGCGATATATAAGCTCAAAGTTTTGCTAAAATTATCTAGCTTTGCGCTTCATTTCAGTAGGATCTGCTAGGTGGCATCGAGGTAAAATTGAAGCCACCCGCAATCAAAGATAGTGGAAAGTGGTTATAAGATACCCCATTACATTGTCGATTATTGCAGTCGTTTATCGGCACTACACTGAAAACAGAGTTGATAGTCATGCAGCTGGGCATTTCAGCTACCGATGACACTCTTCTTTCATGGGACAGCGAAATAAATCGGTTTTTACCGCGGATCGCCCAGATAACCGAGTGCCACGGAAAAATAGGCGTTCGGAAAGGCAACGTCTCCGGTGAAATACCAGGAGACGTGTCCAGCCAGAGCTCAACCTCCTCAAAGACTTGAAAGTTTTTTGGCTCTTCAACCAGTCGCCCTGGTACCATGAGAGAATTTTCTACTTCAAATACAAGCCAAGGAAGACAGCCCTGAAGAGTACGGGCAGCCACAACGGCCTCCTTCTTAGTGATCGTCCCAACGGCATACCTACAGAGAAGAAATTCGCCAAGCCTACTTTCCCGACTTACGATGAGCGGTTGGTGATCCGGAAACGACCTGAAGACGAGATATGCTTTGGTCAGCGGCGTATCTCCCTCCAGTACGATCTCCGAACACAGAGACTTCAAGGATAAGAGTCAAGCTACCCGCAGCTGGCTCTCCAACATCAAGAATACTAATAAGGAATAACTGGAAATTTCACCACTGGTCTTTTTCACGGCCAATATAAGTACGTTCTCTACTTAACCATCAATCTCATCGGTTCTTTTAATCACCATCTAAGTTTAAACTACCTTGCCAACAAATACATTTTTACTACCATTTCCGGACATGTTATGCTAAAAGACTATGTAACGCCGGCCACTATTAAACTAAGTCAGTCATTCACTGGCAGATGTCACAAGCGGAGTTGTTCATTGGAAGGCTGGGAGCCCCGGTGACCGTCGACCCTATATTACCCTCTGAGCATTTAACCAGGAATTACTGATCCTCTCCAAGGTCTGCGCTGGAAGAACCTAACAGCTATAAAGGAAAGATGAACTTGAACCAACGGGACAGTCTTCAACGGGCAAGCGTCACGAACCAATCTCTCCACCTTAGATCACCAAAACAACTGAGTCTGCATAAAAAGAAGGTCCTTTAGACACCAACGTCTTCGACGTTACATCAGGAGACGTTGGGAAAGAGCTCTACAACTATCTCCAAAGCTTCAAACGTTGTAGTTTTCCTCTTGATCAGTGTGGTGCTACAATAATAGGCCAGAGAAGATCACCCTTAGGTACAGAGGCAATTACGTTTTGCTGGAAACTTCAGTCAAGAAAGAGTTTACTTAAGAAGCTCACTGGTCCTTTTTAGGGCTATCGATCGTCCAACTACCTTTTTAACAAATATATATTACAACCTAATAAAGTTGAAAAAAATAGCCTTTAGGGCTCGCTAAAGTCTTAACTATGCCAAAAGTCGCATGAAGTCAAATTGGAAGAAAAACTTCAAATGAAAATAATGAATACAATTTTAGGCGTCAAGAAACTGATGCTGAATATTCATCAAGATTAAAACAGCATCAAAATCGATAAATAAAGAATTTATTAAGTGAGAGATAAGCTTTCCACTATAACCCTCATTGTAATATCTTGAATCTTCCAGATTTTTAAATATGTAGAATATGTATTTGTATTTTTGTGGCGATAAAAAAACGTAGAGATTAAGCTCCAGGACTTTGTTGCTATGGTAATAAAGTTGTTGAGATACGAGATAAAAATTTTTTTTAATAATATATTGTGAGTTTCAACTCAATACAGCTTTAAAAAATAGTCCTGTTCGTAGATTATACGGGAAAAACTGCAAATCAACGGCTATTTAGGGACAACGATTATTTTGTGGCATAAGGAATGCATGGTATTTTTCAGCATAATTATATTTTTTTTTTACTTTTTACAGCTTTTTACTTGATCAAATAAGCTGTATGGATTCCGAACAAATATGTTTTTAATAAGACGATTTTTGTTTTGAAAATTGTCACAAATAGATGTAAAATTTTCAACTAAAAACGTTTTACATTACATGTCAACGCACTACAGTGATCGATTTAGTGAGTCTCGAGCGAAGCTGAGATGGGGGGGGGCGCTAGTATTACATATTCTCGTGAATTTAAAAGCTATGATAAAGTAAGCTCAAAAATAATTTGCTTACATCAACATGGCAACATAACCTTAATAATTGAAAATAATTTAGACTCATCTATAGACAATATATTAGTTATTGATGCATAGTTCTACTTCCATCTGCCATTTATCGATGTGATAATCAGCATAGTACAATATTTTTTTAATCTATCGTTTAACATATGGTGATAAAAAGTATGCTTTTTTCATTTAACTAAAGCAGTTTTCAAAAAGTCTTATAAAAATTGTCCATTACGAATATTTTCATGAGCATTTACAATTTTTTGGTGACTGAAGTTATAAAAATTTTTAATTTGTTAACATCATATTTTTTTATTTGTACAAATCATTCGTTAACAATTAATCACAGAAAATAAAGACGATCACCATGATTTATCATTTTCAGGAGGAAAACACATCGAATAGAAAAAAAAATTCCGTGGACTCGAATCTTTTACAGGCTTTTATCAGCAAAACCTAACTAATCTACACATCGCATCAGCTGTAGTGCAAAATACATGTACATCAAATGAACTTTGTACTGGGATCTGATCAACACTGACAGTACCAACAGCTCATGTAAATTTACATAAAGTGGCGGTTTTTCTAATCCTCCATACGAGGCTAGCCAGTCTATGCTTTGCCTCACTCCCACCCTGACCGTTGTTCGGTTCCCAATAGCTTTTACTCAAATTCAGCATAATTACACATGAAACCGTGGGCTCCACGCACTATTTCCGTGTGTGTCACAGTGTAAAAACTATAGTAGACTATATTTGTCTCAGTGCATCTTATGCAATATACACTTGAAATTCAAGCGTTGCATACGTGACTCGAGAGTCATACTAACGCAGTGTAGGTTCTTATGCTTGAACTGCTTAATTTTTTTTTTCCGGGCGCTTTTGAAAGTATACTGTGTGCAGCAGCTAGTATGTGTGCATATTAACGTCAGAGCTGCGTAGAAAATTATATTTAATGTCACAACCGAACTTAATTGGCGCTATCGATAGTAAGCAGCCCAGTGAAGTACGATTAGGACAAAATTCAAAAGTGATTCCAGAATCCCGAGAAAGTCAAAAAATTTAAACCCAAGTTCTTTAATCCAATAACCCGGTCATCCTAAAGTCTTTAACCCCTAGTTCAGAAATCTCAAAACCTTTAACCACATAACTCAATTTATCATGAATCTGTTGCCATAAACAGTCATACATGCATGAATTAAAAATTAATATGAGCGTAAATCACCAGGTAACCAGGAGAACTTACCGTCCACTTTATGTGTTAAGAAATCGTTATTTTTTAACACAAGCACCAATCACCACAAAACCCAGGGCACCTACTGGCCATTTCATTAACGAATAAAGTATGGTGAACATTTTTTTTTTTTCAAATATTCAAAAAAATATACACTAATTATTCTTTCAGTGAAAACCCACCAATTTATTTTAAAAATTTGTTAACAACACAACAATTGACAAATATTACATCTGTAGCAAAACTCTTGTATTACCAAAAAGAGCAATGAATACAAAAATCATTTTTTAAGCGGTTGCAAGTAAAGATGCAATACAACCCTTATGGATTGAAACAAAAAATGTATTGAAAACGTTTCCAACTGTGCATTGAACAATTTCTGCTGGTAAAATTAGACCACTTTATGGTACTATCCTATAGTGTAATATTTGAAGGAGTTGGGACTTCACTTAACGATGAAAACGTTAAAAAAAAAATATGTTGTAAAAAAACATTGTATGGATGTTGTCACCAAATCTGAACACAATTGCGTCTACAGATTTCGAGAAAAAAATTCATGAAGTTTCCCTTTTTCGACGTCTTCAACATATCAAATGTAAGTTGTCAAAAAAGTTGTAGAAAAATACTTATTACGCTTGACATAGCGATAAGAATGTTTTGAAAAACTGATATGTTATTTATGATAACTTTATCAATACACTTGCAAAGTTTCAACAAAATCACGTCCGCAGTAATGGATATATTTGCACAAACTTCAACAAATTTGTTTCCAGCTTGTATGCTACATTCGTGCGAGAGACAAGGACACACTGAGTACACTGTCTGCCGTCAGCTTGATTTCTTACATGGCACGATAGTGGGATCGAATTAGCTGAAATGTCGGTAATTTTTCATGAAATTCAGACTAGTGTGAAAAAATATATTACAGAGAATTAAACAATGTCAATCGATTGTAATAAAATCGAACAAAAAATATTTTCCGCCAAGGCTTCAAAAAAAATGGCAAAAATAGCAAAACACGGGTTTTAACTTCGGAAATGAACAATAAGCCTTAGAATAAAAAATAAAAAATGCGTATGCATGGCAAAAAGACGAACAAAATAAGCTTCGGTCGATCTCAATTGGTCTAGTGGTTTCCTCGCAAAATGCAAAAAACCTCGTTTTCTGAGCCAATATTAAAAAATTCATAACTCTCTTTCGCATGAACAGTAAGAGCTAAATTTTGGCAAAGTTGTAGCTTTAGTACTCTTCTACAACCACACTTGGATCGATAGTTTTTGCAAATCGCAGCTAAATGCAAAAAAGATACTTTGGCAAAAGGGCCCAAAAAAAGTTGTTTACAACATTAGATGCAATTTTTTTACGGGACCGTATTCTTTAATACTTACTCTACAACTTACCAAACTGTCCAATCTTTTTACAGTGTGAAAGTTGGTTAATCGTTCTTAAAATATCGTTATTTTTAAGAGCACTTGCAGTTTGACCGTACTCGGTCGATAACACCGGAGTCGAGCTTTAGAAAGTGGACGTGGTTTATGCATCGGCGGTTACGGCGGCTCATTGCCCCTCACGCGCCGTACCGCCGTGCGCCAAAAATACCCAGTAGGTTTATCATTTATTTAAGCAAGTTCACGTAGGAACAAAATTTGATACTTTGGTAAATTGTAGATTAAGTATTAAACAATACGGTCCCGTGAAAAAATTGCATCTAACGTTGTAAACGACTTTTTTTGGGCCCTTTTGCCAAATTATCTTTTTTTTGCATTTAGCTGCGGTTTGCAATAACCATCGATCCAATCTTACTGAAATTTGGTGTGATTGTTGAAGACTACTAAAGCTACAACTTTGCCAAATTTCGGCTCCTAATGTTTATGCGAAAGAGAGTTATTAATTTTTTAAGATTGGCTCACAAAACGAGGTTTTTTCCATTTTGCTGGGAAACCACTGGATCAATTGGGATTGACTGGAGCTTATTTTGTTCGTCTTTTTGACACGCATACGCCTACATTTTTTATTTTTTATTTTAAGGCTTACTGTTCATTTCCGACGATAAAAACCGTGTTTTACCATTTTTGCCATTTTTTTTTTTTTTTTTGAAGCCTTGGCGGAAAATATTTTTTATTCGATTTCATTACAATCGATTGGCATTGTTTAATTCTCTACAACATAGTTTTTTTGAGCTGGTCTGAATTTCCATTGCCGAAAACTTAATTCGATCCCTCTATGATGGCTTTTCGCAAAATCACTTCTAGAAGCTGTTCTATTAAAAGTGATGATCTAAAACTTGGTATAGGCCTTATTGAGACTTTGTACTTTAACCCTATATCATTAAAATCTTTAGTTTCGAAAATTCACAGCACACTTTTATCAAAAGATCAGATTAACTATACCGTTTACTCCTTATTTTGTATCTCCCATACAAAAAATATTTAGGCTATTTGGTTAACACCATAAAAAACTAGATACCTTGAAAAACATTCTATAATTTTTTTAAAGTAAATTATTTAAACATTAACGAGTACTGGCACGTTGAACACAAAAGCATTTTCCGTAATCGAGAAAGCGGACGTTTTTCGGCTAGGTTAGTACAGCAGACTTTGTCACGGCGTCTTATACACATCCACGTGCTCCCCTTCACCTTCCCGCGGGAGCAATCCAACTTACTCAAAGAAAACAATAATCTTTAAAAAATTAAAAAATATTGTTTTGTTTAAAAGTTGTTAATATTAAAAAATGCAGTACATAAACATTTATTCAGCCTTAAAAAATTAACAACTTTATATGCTTTTATTTTTTATACATAACACATATGAATTTTTTCTTGTTTATAGCCACATTTTACGGAAAAAATTTCTAGATCGAATGTTTCGAATATTTATTGAAATATAGAACCGTTCCCATAACACTCGATGCTTTCATGATATCTTATTTTCTATGTTAAAACTTATAGAGTAAAATAGTTGAAGCGGCCACCATCAACAAAATTTTTTTACATCATCATTAAAATATGTGTATAAGTGGCAAGTAGCACCAAATGACAGGCGCATATCAGATACCCAAATCTGTCTAACCTTGCTCAACTTCACATAACGTCCAAATCACCAGTTGGGCAATGTTTGTTAGAGGTAGGCAAAGTAAAATGAAGTTAGGCATGTGTTTAACGGAAGTAATTTTTTTCTCGGGGACCTTTAGATCGCCTTTCTTTCATTAAAGATTAAAGACGATTAAGGACTCATTTTTACCCTAGAGGAAATTAGTCTTATCGTCACTTTTTTTCGCTCTATCATGATTTATGAGGTAAAAACTAAGAGAAAAAAAATAGTGGCACTTCCTACATACGTAAACATCTTTGAATACGTATAAATTTCAGATTTTTAGTGGTTACGAAATAACACGCTTTTTCAGAATTAAGATAATTTTGATGTTTTTCAGAATTTTCTTCAAGTTTATTACGCTACTTTTTTACTTTTTCTCCATTTTTGGCTAATTTAAAATTTTTTGCTTAGAAACTTTTTTATTATTTATTCTATCAATTAAATGTTTTAGTTTTTTTACTTTTAATTTTCTACTTTTATTTACTTTAAA
>NW_019379924.1:598068-612837 GCF_000648655.2 Copidosoma floridanum
AAAAAAAAAAAAAAAAAAAAAAAAAAAAAAAAAAAAAAAAAAAAAAAAAAAAAAAAAACGGCTCACTTGAACATAGCATTATTTATTTATTTTGTAATAATGAAATCACTGAAACATTTTTATCGTACTTACTACTAGTACTGAATTAAATACAAATTCTGAGACAGCAGTTTTGGTGTTGCTACGTAGCAATTACTATGTACTTCTTCCATATACTAGTCGGTCTTTTTGATCCATGTATTCTGTTCATTATTTACCAACAAATGTTTTATTAAAAAAGAAGAAAGAAAAAAAAAAAAAAATAATACTTTAACTAATAGCTCAAACATTATTATATTAAAAAACTGTCTCAGTGAGATAAAGGTACAAAAAAAATGTATAATTAAAGTCAGCATTAATATCGTTTTGTACTAACTGGCAAATATAAAATAAAGAGACTGTTAGTTTTAATGTATATTTTATTAAGAGTCCAAAAAAATACATTTAAAACAAAGGGAAACAGTTTAATTTTGAGCTGTTTGTTTGGGTAGTTTTTTTGCTGTTTTATCATTGAGCTGCTGTTCTATAAACAATTTAACAATTTCTTCCGAAGCTGTTTCGCCTGTTTTGTTACACGTTCTAAATTCATCCTGCAAATTGAAAAAAAAAAATTTGATTACAAGTAAAAATTACTTTTTAAATGCAGCATAATTGAACTTACAGACGAGATTTCAGTAATATTCAATTTTGGATTCCTGAAGGTAAATGGTGTCCATGGTCCTTGGATAGATGGAAACTCTGTATGCCAAAACTTGCGCAATCTTATGTCAGAACCATTTTTCGATTGAGTCTTCACAAGTTCCATGTATTTGATTATATTTTCATGTGAAAATCCTTGGCAAGGGATCCAGTGAACATCTCCACCAACTATTGAAACATTACCCCTTCATCAAAATTATCCTTTTTTAATAATATTCTGGCTATAAACTGTTTTATATTGTTTACATAGCATTTTAGGCAACATTAAAAAAAAAAATGATAAAAATAATAAGCAAATATCGAAATTTACTACAAATACTACGCATTTACATAAAAGCTACGACCAATACGTTTGAAGTACAATTTAGGGTTAGCAAACTAGATGAAAACTACCTCTACTTGATGAAAATCCAGACCGAACCAAAAAAAATTACTTTGTATAGATCTCGAGCCCAACAACAAACGTAGCCACCTTTCGGACAAAAAAAATCTCAGTAATAGGGCCAAAAAAATAGTAAAAATTGCCAAAACATGTTTTTCGATTCTACCAGAAAAGCTGTAAATCGAACATAAAAACCTTCTGCATGAAAAAGATGCGCAGTTTTAAGACGAACAAAATGAGCCCTGGTGGACCTAAATCGGCCTTGCCATTTTCCCGCAAATTGTCAAAAAGTTCCAATTTCGCCCTATTTTTTAGTAGTTCGTAACTGGCGTTCTAATTAACATTTTAAAAGACCATGGATTTTGTGATTCCTAACAACCCTAAAAAATTTTAAGATGATCAGATGCAAACTTTTTGCAATCCGTCAAATAAACTAAAAAAAAGGTCTTTCCGATAAATGGCTCTATGTGATCTAACAACTTTTTTAGAGCCATTTATGGTCCACCAGGACTCATTTTGTTCGTCTTAAAATTGCGCATCTTTTTCGTGCAGAAGGTTTTTATGTTCGATTTACAGCTTTTCTGGTAGAAGCGAAAAACCTGTTTTGGCAATTTTTACCATTTTTTTGGCCCTTTACTGACAGTTTTTTTGTCTAAAAGGTAGCTACGTTTGTTGTTGGGCTCGAGATCTATACAAAGTAATTTTTTTTGGCCAAGTCTGGATTTCTCTGTCGAAAATCTAGTTTGCTTACACTAACTAGAGTATTGGCAGTTTCCAGCACAGGTACCGCCGTCTTGTGAATTAGGGCATAAATAAGGCTTAATATAATTACTAAGCTTATGTATTGCCTTCAATTTAGAAAAAAAGCCAAGTTATAGTCTGAAATTAACACATAACTAAAAATCGACAGCGGTCTTGCAACTATAACGTATGGAAGTATAGGTGAGACTCCACGCTCTTTCTCCTTAACTCTCGTAACGAGGGGCTCTAGGACCAAGAAAAGGGAAGCGCGAGCAAGGAGAGAGTCTATCGAGGGAGTAAACGACTAGCCTTCGAGGGAAACACACGCGCTACTTTGACTATGATTACGGTATCTTGAATAAAGGTCTTTGAAATAACAAGTGTTGGTCATTCTCGCGACGCACCTCTTTACCAATATCTTCCATACGTAACAGTTTTGGTGATAAGTGTGAGGTATGGTAAGAGTCGGAATTTTTTTTTCTTTCATTGCACTCGTTTCAAAAAAAAATTCCGCCGAGAATCACACAGTGCAGTTCCGCGAGAATACGACGATTGATAAGCGGGAAGCCGAGGAGCCGATCAAAGACGACAGTTCCGGTCATATTCGACAAGCAGCGGTGACAACAGCCTGGAAGCCAACAGGACCAGGATACCAATTTCAGATAATCCCAGTATCAAGGAAACCAGCGGCGAGCGCTGAAGGGAAATGGTTGCCAAAACTTTATTCTTATTGGCGTGCATATTTAAGAGCACACAAGTACATTTATAATAAAATTAATTTACTCCCAAGGCAAAATAGGAGAAGCACTTATTAGGTGAATATAAGGTTGTGGGAATTTTTTTTGCATTTATTTAGTTTTGACACACACACACGCGGGCGCGCACACACACGTACACACAGATCTGTTATTATGTTTGCTCCCACTTACAGTATTTTTTTTTCTTTAAACGCAAATAAATCACGCGAAATAACAGACTTGGACGCATTGGACTAGTAAAATTTTCTGTTGGAAAAACGATTCACTTGGTAAAGAATTCTAGAACTCGGGGAAATATAGGTGAGTCATAACGCAAAGATTCAACGAGTCGGTCGAACACAGGAAACAGCAGAGAACAAAGGGGAGAGGGAACAGAGTTCTAAGAGACTGAATAAGTGTCATAAATCAGATCAAGCACTGAAAGCAGGGAAACTCTCTCGCCCGTTTGTTCTCTCTTAAACTCCGCTGCTAGGTGAAAGTGAAAGGGACCAAATATTAGGACCCGCGCATAAGATATAAAGTAGCGAGAGCTGGTAAGAGGGATCCTCAGCATTATCTTTTCCGGTATAACAAACCCACGCGTTCACACTATACTATATGTATATATACTGACTCAAGGCAAGCTGAGCTTTTCAAATAGGACCCGAGTGTGTCGTGTGAGTAAATAGAGGCATTTAGGAAAACCCAAGCTACATATACAGCAAACGTGCCACTCTCCGGAGGTACTAACTACAACGTTGTAAACAACGGGGAAGAAATAAACGACGACAGAACTGAGATAGAAAATATAGTTAACAGGAGAACAAACAAATACAAGACAACAAATGCTGGAACTAGAAATAGAAGTGGAAGGGTGTAAGATACTGGACGCCCTAGACGAAAATACTGAAACGAAAGTAATGGGCCTGTTCTCGACGATGAAAGCTAGGCTAAAACATGCTCAGAGAGCGGACACGTCACGTAACGTTGCTACAGGAATCATTTGAGATTCGCCGCTGATAAGCACAGAGCCCAACTGCTACGAATATAAAGAGCCAGGAACCCTCGGGATAAGCGACTCACATAATTAACAGCTACTGGACAAAATAAAAGATATAAGCGATGAACTTAAAAGAATAAAGGAAGCCGCATTTATAGCAGCATTACCACCGCCAAATAATAATTATGCAAATCGAGTCGATCCTGAGGTGAGTAGAGATAGAACATGGAGCGATACAGCACCTACCAGGGCCCAACACGCAGAATACATACAGGCTACAAACAACCATAACCACCCACGCAGACCGCAGAACGCGCAACCAAATATTTTGTCCATGCTCAGTCCTATGACAAGTAACATTTCGTTCTTTAATGGAGTCCCAATCAACCTACCACTATTCGAAAGGATGGTAAGGATGGCTGCGGAAAGGGTGGGCCCAGAAAATGAATTATTTTTTCTCGGTACTCTTGCGAGCAGACTAAAGGAAAAAGCGGCTGAACATTTCGCGCCCAGACTGGCTCAATTTGGGACAGTTCAGGAATATCTTCGGGAACTTTCGAGGAGATATGGGAGCATAAATAATTTGGACACGCTGATGGCACAGCTAAAGATAATTAGACAACAAAACCAGGAATCAATAAATGACTACGGCGGAAGAGTACAAGGATTGTATAACAGGCTGACGATGCTGCATGATACGAATCCAAGCCTACTCCCTATTCAGGAGCAGGTGCTGAAAGAAAGCGCAGGGGCAGAGGCAGTAAAGCAATTTACATATGGCTTGCACCCAACCTACCGATGTAAAAAAAATTATGTGCTTAAACCCGAAGACCCTCTGCGAAGCAATTATAGAAGTGCTGAAAATAGAGAGCGACCTTAGCTTACGGTATGCAATACCAGTGAGTGCACTGCCACACAATAAAGTAACAACCGAGTGGGGGCAACTAGTAAACCTGGCAAATATAGGAAAAAGAACAACAGAAATCACTAATGTGGCACAAGGAGCAATAGCAACAAATGTAAAACGCTGTATATACTGCGACGGCCGAACCGGGCATTTAGTCGAGGAATGGCGAAAACTGCTAGCGGTGATAAACGACAGAAAAAAGCCAAGTGATAACGAGAGGGAACCAAAGGGAAACTGCAATTATTGTCAGAGACCGGGACACTATACGAGAGACTGTCGCTCAAGTAAACAAGATAGGGAGAAAGAAAAAAAACAGCAAAACGAGGGGCATAACCAACCCGTAGATAACACCAATACCAACAGAAATGCCTATAATTACGGTTACGGAAATGATAATCCTCACAACTATAATGATAATAATTATAACAGGGGCCATAACAATAGTCCAAGGAATTCTTATAACAGGAATAATAACAACTACAACAGAAAAAATATTTACAATAATGGAAATAACAATTACAATAACGGAAATAATTTAAATAATGGAAATAACAATTACAATAATAGAAACAACAATTACAATGACAGGAGTGAACACAAAAACAGGTATAATAACTACAACCCCACAGGCAGTAATTATTACACCATCCGCGGCTACGATGACCCGTATAATAACAACAACGGGGAAACATTCAATCGTTATGGAAACAACTATAATAAGCAAGACAGCAGGAACGGCTGTAATAGGGATCTAGTTAGAAAGAGGCCACCACAGGATAGAGGCCCACAGCAGCGAGAAAACAGCGCATGCGGCCGGGCCCTGACAACAGGAGAGACGCACCCGCAGCTTTAAACTCGCAAGATGTTCGGCGTGGTCCCCAAACGTCGAACATGAACTAGAGAAAAAGGCGGAGAAAAGCGTGTCCGGCAAAGGAGAATGTGCGAGGCCACAGAAGGCGGAGCTAGAAATAGTGGGGATGGAAACGCACTACAACAGCCCGAGTACTGACTTAGGGCAGGGAAGAGTAAAACATAATAAAATAGAGTGCGAAGATACTCCTACTCAGCGGAAAGGAAAATGCGCAAAAAAAGGTAGAAGGGCCCGCCAAAAAAGTTATCGAATAAAGGCGCCGGACACGCATATGGAGAATGACGAACCCAAGCTTTCAGAGAGTGACAAAGTAATAGATCAGCTTCCCAAAATAACTATAAAACTCGCGAGAACGAGGCACACGCCACCATCGGTCGAACTAGGAGGACCACAGTTAAAAAACGGAAAGGCGACTTTTTATACGGATACAGGCGCAGAGATTCCGATCATAAAGGAAAATTTCCTTAGCACAGATTTGCTAATAGACAGTAGGTATCGAGTAGCTATTATCGGCGTGACTCATAGAGCACGCAAAATATTGAGCACAGTATAGGCCCGGTTGCACGGATTGTAGTGCACATTACATGTAATCCCCCATAACTTTCCAATTGACGCGGAAGGAATCATAGGGTTGGATACTTTTAAGCGATACCGGGGCCAGATAAGCGCCGCCGAGAAAATGATTTAATTAAATGACGTAGAGATACCATTGTTGAAGCCGGAGTGTTTTAGAATACCTGCAAGATTGAAACTAATTATTTATGCGCGAGTAAAAAAAGGTGAAAATAATGCAGAAAATGGCTGGATACCCCCCCCCCCTTCCCAAGATATAGAAAAAGGAATATTATTTGGAAACTTTATAGCCAGAAATATCAACGGTAAAATAGTTGCAGAATGCATTAATAAGGGTGACGATATAAAATACGTGCCTGTGCTGAAAGAAGAGCTGCTAGATTACGAAGAAATTTATCGGAAGCACTCAGAAGACGTTGTAGGGGATAATGTCGAAAGCTTGGGGGAAGCGGGAATAAGGTTATTTAATGAAGAACTAGGTGATGATGAAAAAAAAACAGAAAATTTTACAGAAGACGAAGAAGAGTTAGAGATACAAAAACGGGTAGATAAGATAATGCAACTCGTAGATACAGCCAGTTGCAACCATGAAGAAAAAGAACATGTGAGAAATTTGATTGAGTCAAACCCTTATGTATTCGGCCTCGACGGTGAGCCTCTCAAGGCAACACATCCGATAAAGCACCGAATTATAACGTCGTCGGATAAACCCATCGTGGCGAAAAGATTCAGATATCCTCCATCAGTAAGAGATCAAATGAAAATCGAGATAAAGAAAATGCTTAAACAAGGGATAATTGAGAACCCTCCACCTTCCCGTATAGCTCAAATACCTGGATAGTGGAAAAACAACGAAAAAAGAGTGAGAGTAGTCACAGATTTTCGACTACTAAACAAGGTGACAGTGGGTTCATGTTACCCGCTACTATTTCAGAGCAACATATTAGAGAATCTAGCGTCAGCACGGTACATCACAGTAGTGGACATCAAATTAGGATTCTTTCAGGTAGAAAAACACGAAGATGATGCACATAAAACGGCATTTTCAGGCCCAGATGGGTGCTACCAATTTAAAAGCATGCCAATGGGGTGCAAAGGTGCAAAGACTCGCCCAACACATTTCTAAGGGCTATCGCACTAGCACTCGCGTTTGAAGTTATATACCGCCCAGGCGTAAACAACAAACCACCCGTCGCATTATCACGAAATCCAGTACTACAAGAGGGGGAAGTGAATCCCGAACGGCCACGCCAAGAGCTATATCAGCTTGCGGACGAACAAGAGAATGAAGAACCGGCCGATAGCGACGGACCATCGGTGCGCATACTTAAAGTACGGGCAACTCGTAAGAAAAGAATTCAAGGTAATCCGAAAAAATTAAAATCCATGGCACCGACTCAGAAAACTCGAACGGTATAATACGAAAAAAAGCACGATATTGCGGTGAGAATAGTGAAGAAAGTTCAGATATGAGTACAGAAGATCAAGGAAACGGCGATGCGGACTCTGAATCAGAGGAACCTTACGAAAAGAATTCGCTGCCGCTACGAGTACTGAAGGGTCAAAACGAGTGGAAAGTACGAGAAGTTGCAGAGAAAGGAGAATTGATTTTACAGGGGACAGCAGACGGAAAATTAGGCTACATTAAGATAGAGCCAGATTTTCAAAAGGGGATAACTATGACAAGCACGCCAGCAATAATAGAATAAAAAGAAAAAGTACGAACGGCACGCAAACGACAACTTGATACTTTGCATGAACAGAAACCTCCTTTTTCAGCTACGCAACTGACAACAAATCCGTCAAAGAAAATAGTAATAGCTAATTGCGACACACCATTACATAGCACTACAAGTAAAAATCAAGATTTCAACAACGAAGAAAGAAGCGTAGGAGACACTAAAATGATGAATTCAAGAAGAATAAAAATCATGCACATGTATGTTAAGCAACATTTAAAAAAAACCGCACTTAAATAAAACATTAAAAAGTGTATTAAAGCACTTAAAGAGGTAAGCGTAGCTAATGAAATAAAAACGATTAAAATTGTTAGGGACCTAGCGATCCTCAATCTAACTCAGTGGGGATACTTTGTCGATACCTTTGAGGAAATATTAAAAGATATTAGACTAGTAGCAGTACTCTACGCGAACACTCTGGTAATCTCACCGACAGACCAAAGGTTTAAAATAAGTTTATGCGAGAAGTACACAAAGAAAAGTTAATGTGAAATTAGCAAACGAAAAAGAAAATGAACAAATAACAATTTTTTTAGTACTCCATTGACTTCATTATTGAAAATTCTCTTCTTCCTCCCTTCTGTCGTCCTCCATCAGAAACTATCCCACTCCTACCATCATAATATGCTGATAATCACAACACCTGAAACGACACACATAATCGTCACGAGATATAGAATCGACTGCCATGTCTAGGACAACGAACAGCCCATTCGTCGGACCATCCACCTCAAAGTAAGTATAATTTTGCAAAAACTACATAAACCAGTACTTAATCGTTATTATAAGGAAAATTAATAATAACGCACCCGGATCGCCCGTTAACTATCAAGAGGAATAATTGATCCCACAAAGTGTGTGGCAGTGTTTTCTCAGGGCTGGGCCGTCGAAAGACAGCCAGAAAGCCCTCGTGGGATCCTGGAACACCTCCGGGACAACAATTCAAACAGAGGCGTCGATACTGGAAAGAAGGCATAGAGATCTACAACAACTAGTAGGCTTAAAAAAAAAGGAAGGGTGCTTGTAATCACATAAGCCACTATTTACACAACGACATTATGCAACAGTGCACGTGGACTGCTCCTGCAGATTTGCGTACATGAGGACAGACACAGAAATTCTCCTGGAGCGAGAAATCATGTTGTCACGTGAGCAGCATCGAAGCTTAGCTTCGAAAACTAAGACAACGGCGAGAACACCTTAGAAAGCGCACTTTCTCCAGACACCAGAAGAAAAAAAAATAGAAGTTTTGTTGTTGAAGAGAAAAACAGCGAAAGAGCAGCAAACGAAATCAGCAAATGGGTCTACAACGTTGAGAGTAAAAGCAAACAAGAAATATTCATATAATCCCTATCCTCAACATAACCACGTTAGAATTGAGAGAGGGGGAGTAGCAGAAAAACTTAGTATCAGAAAATGTAAGGATGAAAAACACTAGAAAAATGCACTACACAGGTCTAAATGAAAATGAGGAATGCACCGCCGTAAAATGACTCCTTTTTACTCGTACCTCCAAGCTCGTCTCTAATAAAACACAAGTCAAATGTAAGATAACCGATCTTAAAACTATCTGACTATACAGTCTTCTCAAATATGTTATGTGACTCCACAGGCAAGATGGGCGCATAATATTATTAAAAAAAAAATTTGCGATAGAAAATTGTGAAACATACAAAAAGTACTTACATGAATAAAAATTTTAATAAAAAATATACGTCAATTATTGCATACTTTATATGTAAGGAGAGAGCTACACTCGCAGCTTAACGCTGATCGAGTAAAGGGGAAATATAAGAGAAAGGGTATGGTACATACTGTACTATCGATAGAGTATACATAGCGTCTGGGCAAATATTTAGTACGCGGACTACAACGCGTGCTTGTAGGCAGGGACTAGGGTTAGCAACTAATAGCTAACAGCTTTATATATTACAAAGTCAATAAATTCGGAATAGGATTCCTTTTTCTTATGTATAAGTGCCTTCTCCATCGGGGGATCCTACTACTAATATGTTATAGAATGTTCACAGGAAAACAAAGAACTCAATAATTGGTAGTAGTTCAAACTGCGCCGACAGTAGAACTCGGAGCAGTAAGGCGACTGCAACCCTCTAGACGAGTAATAGAGTTGCCGTTGGCCGTAACACAAGATTAGGATTCGTGAGACAACGAGTAAGAGCGCCGGGAGTCGCTCGACTGTATCGGGGAGCGCAGTCCGTAGGACGAGACTCAGAAAGAATTTTTTTTTTTTTTTAATACTAATGACAAGAAATTTTTACGAATTTTTTTTTTGGTAATGCGAAAGTTAAAATGGAAACTACATTGTAAAGTAACCTTTAATGTAAAGTTGTCTTAAGCAGATGCCCACCTCGCGGCAATTTCGTGTATAATTGTAATACCAGGCAAACCGCATACACAAACAATATTTTTATACACTCGACACACGATAAGAGGAAACTGAATGATTGGAAGAGCAAAAATATTAATGTAAAGAGAACAGCGGTTCTCTACAATTAAATGGAAGAATGAGTGTGGAAGACTAAACTACACAAACAACACAGATAACAGACACACACAAAATTGCAAACAGGTCAGACTCAACGCTACATAAATTGAAAATCAGCGTCGTCGAGGACGATGACGTCGCGGCCTCGGGCGTGTAACTTATGGAAGTATAGGCGAGACTCCACGCTCCCTCTCCTTAAATCTCGTAACGAGGGGCCCTAGGGCCATGAGAAGGGAAGCGCGAGCAAGGAGAGAGTCTATCGGGGGAGTACATAACTAGCCTTTGAGGGAAACACACGCGCTACTTTGCCTATGATTACGCTATCTTGAATAAAGGTCTTTGAAATAATAAGTGTTGGTCATTCTCGCGATGGACCTCCTCACCAATATCTTCCCTACGTAATTCAACTCAAACACAATCATTTTATCATTTGTGAGTTTTAGAATTCAATTTGGTTTCTTAAAATATTTCGGGCAAAACATGTGCTTAGTATTATTTGCTGTGCTGGAAATTGCGATTTGCAAAAAAAAATTGTAATTTCTTGTACACCTTTAAATTTTGTGTAGAAAACTTTGCCCATTATTTTAACTAAACCATTATACTTGTGCTTTTAAACAATTATTAAAATAGAAAGTAACTTTAGACCTCGTTTCATGTAAATCGGCTGCAATAATCCTAAGATGTTAATGACTATGTGCACACACCTATTTGTACACCAAACCACTTCCCCAAACTTAACTATTGTTAATTTTATTTAATTGTATTTATCACAACTAGCTGCGCATGTCTTCAGAGTAAGCATCAGGCCGAAGGGACAACTCGCTCTTGCCCTGGTAAGTTGCGCACCAGGTAAGAACTCTATTTTTCCTACTGAGTGCGCACTAACTGTCCAAATCTATAAAAAAAATGCCTTAAGTAGGAAATAGTAGTTTTTCATTGTCGATAAAATCTGTTGGCATGTACGACTTTTCAATAGGCAGTATAAATAGTGTGTAAGACAGCGCCACAGGCAAGGTGATACTTGCGGGCCCTAGAGTCAGTACAGTGTAAGCTACCGTGCCTTCTACACCTCTCGTCAGCTTTCTTTATCATCTTTGTCAGTTTTGTCAGTAGTAAGTCTGTAAACTGTATCAAGTCAGTTGTATTTTACGTCGGTCGGCAGTTTAATTAAATAAACGTTTTGTCTTTCTATAAAATACTCGTTTTTATTTCGCGCACCCCCTTTACTCACACCTCTTCAGGTTACGGGCCCCAGACTCGCATCACCGCGCGTAATTTCTTCTTTATTTTTTTGTGTGGGTGAGTGTGACAAAAGGGAGGATGGCGGAAAGAGCTGAGACAGCAAAGGATGGACAAGAAAGTCCGATCGAGGAAGCGGCCGAGAGCGTGACCCCTGGTGACCAGGCCGAGTCCGTTGTCGACCAGGCGTTGTCGACGCCGGTCGAGGATAGGGGAGCAACTCTGGACGCCGGAACCGAGATCAGCGGTAGGTCAACACTTTGTGCTTTCGAGTGATGCCTAGGTTGGACGCTACGACGTCAGGTAACAAAGGGGATTTCTTGTGCATTTCGAGAAATGCGCGGGATTCTAAGAAACACGTGGCGTCGGTAGCGCGACACGCACACGCAAGAGCGGGGCGTATCGAGAGGGGGACAACAGATTGCGGCTGAGGAGAGAGTTCGGTCTCTCTCTCTCCCTCTCGTGTTGACGCGAGGCTTTTTGACTGAAAATATATTACGAGGCCGTTTATGTTTTGTTTTCGTGTTTTCTTGCGTCTCTTGTTCTTGTCGCCTCGACTATCGCGAACGCGTGACAATATAAATGTCTGAACTGGGAAAGTTTGAACGTGTGTCGGCAGAAAATTATATATGTCCTTTCCCGGTGCTTTTAATTAATTGAACTCTAGGCAATAAATATTCAAGGCGGTTTTCAGATTTAGTCAGAAAAGGCTGATATTTTAAAAGCTTACATTTTCTTTTAGACGAGCAAACTATCGATGCTCTGTCGAGAATATGTCGGGGAATTTCATCCCAAGTCAAGTCAGAGGGGCCACAACAAGCTGCCATCTTGTAGGTGGATAAAAGGGGAATAATGGCATGTGTCGGGCAACGGGATATTCCCGCCAAAGGTGTGTAGACGAAATTATTTTCCGTGTGACTCGCACAGTCACGTTAGACTTGTGTTCGGTCGCACACGACTGTATGAGTGCCCAGCGTGCAATCGTGCTTTGTGTTCGAGCACGAGAACAAACTTCGGGCCACATTGACAAGATTCGGCTTGCGTTCGGTCGATTTCTGGTTGACTCCCCGAAAACAATGTCCGTCTTTAGTTTTAGATTACCTGATCGGTGACGATTACAAATACGTCGTTGAATTTCTTTGTAAAAAGGGAGGCAAAGTGACGTTGCCAGAAAATCTATTCAGGGAAGACGGGGAAAGCGAGGAACCTGCTCGTGATAAACCCGGGTTATTTGAAAAGTCGGTTGATGTGTTTAAAATGTCAGAAAAAGTCCGAAATGTCAGAAGTCCGAAACTCTGATGAGATAAATGTAGACAGTAAAAATCTTTGGCAAAAATTAGGCGAAAATAAGTTTGTACACGAAGCAGCCCCCTCTTCCCCGTCGCGCACAACGGAAAATACCCAACTCAAAGTAAAGAAAGTGCAATCCATTGAAAACAAATATAAATGAATAAACGTCAGCAAAACGAAGTCTCATATGACAGATAAACAGAAAAATGAAAATTTTTCAGTAAACATTATGCTGACTAGGTTCGACTCGATGATGGCCGCGATTAGTCAGATGATCGAAAGGCAGGAGAAAGCAAACGGAAGGCAAGGAAGGTAGAGGAAGAATGAGCAAGGAAGGCAGAGGAAGAAAGGCAGGAGGTTGAGAGAACAAGGGAGGAGATAATTCTGGTCATACGCAATTTTGACTAGAGGTTGTCCCGGTTGGGAGAGCGGGTGAACAGGGACGAGTCATCCGAGGCCCAATCGTCAACCGGGGCATCCCTGCAGTCATTAACTCCTCGCAACGACAGAACACGGGTGAGTCTACAAGACAAATTGAAAACGTTCTTGAATGACACAAAAAATGAAAATTTATCTAAAGGCAGCGCGAAAATTCTCGGGACAACCATCAATCAAATACATAAATTCGGCCGTGATACTCAACACATATACAATTATTATCTGTCTAAAGATATGAAGTTCGAAGTTTTCCTCGATAAATTTAAGTCTTAATTCCGGTCTAAAGGATTACTATATGTCATTGATCCTTCGATTAAAAATACGGAATTTATTAAAGAAGACATAATCAAAGAAGACAAATTAAAAGTCAGAGATATTTTATTAAGTAGAGTAACGAAAAAATAACATTTAAAAACTTTTCGTCTGCAAGATCCGATTGCAATATTGGAAGTCTGAAAGAACTTAAGAAGGGGGAGACGCACCTTACAACGGTCGCGATTCGTAAAAAATTGCACGAAATTAAATTTTACAAAGGGAAAGAATCGGTTGCCGAATTCATAGAAAAATTTGAGGAACTGGTCAGAAATTATGAGACTATAAGTACGTCTGGTCCCTTTTCTGAAAAAGAAAAGCGAGATGCCTTTTATACTGACGTAATCGGAGCGGTACCTAACGTGCAGGTGACAGACTTCACGCTTAAAATGCAAAGCAGAGATGGAAAGGGTATGACATATAAAAACCTCATGTTGTACATGTTTAAGGTTGAGTCAGAAAGCCTAGCAGAAGCCACTGGAGGTCGCCCCACGAGGGCAGGTTGACTGAATCTTGGCCCCAAGACCGCCTCCGCTGCTTCAACTGTGATGACTGGGACCATATGGCTGACAAGTGTCCGAAGGCAGGTACCGGACTTAGAAAGTGCTACACGTGTGGCACGTTCGTGCATGACATCCCAGCTCACAAGAGATGCAGCCCGAGATGTGGTGAGCAAAATAACTCTGATTCATGGGATTTTAAAAGGCAGGGCCGTGGAAGTCGAGGGAATCGAGGTGGCCACAGCAGTGACCGTGGCAGTGGCCGAGGCCGGTCTAATTCCCGAAACTTTGGGCAGAAAAGGGACTCTAGCAACGTCAGGGACGGAAAAGATTCCAAAAGGCAGAAAGTTTCTGACCAGGGCCGGGAGACGAAGGAAAAACAAAATGCTTCAGGGTCAAATAAAGGTGAGTCTCTGACGTTGATCGAGCCCCCCAATACTCTGTTTTCAAACTCTGCAGGTTGGGTAAATAATTCAGAATCGGATGGAGAAAATAAAATTAAATTTGTCGCTGATTCGGGAGCGACTGATCACTTTGCAAAGTCAGAAAAATTCTTTACAAATATTGACAGAAACAAAATTGGTAAAATAAAATGTGCAAACTCAGACTCATCTGCAGACTTGAAAACGGAGAGAGTGGGAAATTTGCTGCTTAAAAATTGCAATAACGACGTTGAGTTGAAGGGAGTGGTGTGTGCTCGCGACTTGATCGGGAATTTATTGTCGCTACGGAAATTTGCTGATATGGGCTTGTCGATCTATTTAGATGACAAGGAGATTAGTATTTTCGATCCTAA
>NW_019379924.1:623785-636910 GCF_000648655.2 Copidosoma floridanum
CCCCCTCCCAGTAATGAAAGGCCTCCCATCCCTCTTCCCTTCCTTCTCCCAAGTGCTAAGTGCCCTCAGTAGTGCCCTTTATAGGAGCCAGACGTAAAGCACTATAATATTAAAAAAAAAAAATCTATATCCGTACTAATTTATTTTTCTACCACTAGAGTTCGTTGTTTCTTTTTACTTTACATCCTTCAGAGGTCAGAGGACTCGTAACGCTTCGACTGCTCCGAGGTGGACAAATGATAGATGTACCTATTTTTCGCGTAAGACGACTATTCGGTTATCCATTGTACGATGAGAGTTTGTGTGATCCCAGATGAACCAAAAAATGTATCAAAACAAACCATCATATTTTTAAAAGCACAACATTAAAAGGTGAAAAAGTAATGAAATCAAAAACTGTAATGGATGAATCTAAAAAACCAGATGAGTAAAAAACAATGACCGTCTTTCCAATCACTGTCTCTTAGCTCCAATCATCAATGAACTGAGAACAATTGCTAGTACAAATTGTGGAAAAAATTTCGAAAGAAAAGTCCAAGTAATAAACAAGCTTTGTAACTACTGGAACGACAATATCGAAGTAGATATAGCTCCCATAACAAATTATATCAATGGAACTGTTAAAGAAATTGAAAAAAGCATTTAAAATTTGGATATAAGTAAAGAAAGGGAATTAAAAAATGTTAAAATTCCATAAAGAAATAAAGTTATAAAAAGGTCATCAGAATTTTTAAAGACTACACCTACAAGTAAAAAAAAGGAAGTAAAGTTTAATCTTTCATAAATAGTTTTCAAACAGGAGTGANGTCAATGAACTGACAACAGTTGCTAGTACAAATTGTGGAAAAAATTTTGAAGAAAAGTCCAAGTAATAAACAAGCTGTGCAACTACTGGAAAGACAATATCGAAGTAGATATAGTTGAAATTGAAAAAAGCATTCTAAATTTGGATATAAGTAAAGAAAGGGAATTAAAAAATGTTAAAATTCCATAAAGAAATAAAGTTATAAAAAGGTCATCAGAATTTTTAAAGACTACACCTACAAGTAAAAAAAAGGAAGTAAAGTTTAATCTTTCATAAATAGTTTTCAAACAGGAGTGATAAAAACATTAAACTTTTTAAAAGTGTTAATAGCTTTTATATCATGTTTTGAATGCATTATATATAAATTTGAAAATAAACACCAACTCACTACACTTGTGATGGCTTTATATTGCCTTCCTCCTATGAGTCATTTATTAACTTAATTGTGTGTTCACTAGCTAGGTATTTCACAATACTGTCGCATAATATTGATTATGTTAATAGGATTATTATTTTTATGTATCTTTGTGAGCTATTGCTTATGTGCCTTTACTGCTATTCATTATGAAATAGTAAAGTCCAAGTAACCTTTTTATCTCTAATGTCGGTTTATATAACTCGTGTGAGTACATGTGTTTAATACATTATAACTAGCAAAAAATATATATTTTGAGTCACAAACCTGTTTGCCTTAATGCCAGGAATGCTTGCTCATCTCAAATTTGAGGCTTGTATATAATCCAATTGAATGGCATTGATGAAAGTAGCTAAGTCATTCAGCACTAGCTACTTAGTTCTTTTATTGATAAAGAACAAATTATTTATCCAATGCATTTAGTTGTTTATGTAATTGGAGTACATTAGTGTACATATTGGAAATGGTTGACGTAAAGTCAATCCACTTGTAGATGTATCCTTAATTCGAATGATGTCAATAAAATCTAAAATGATAAAAAAGAAACCACTAAGTAATCGCCCTAAAAAAATTGAAGATGTTATAACCCAATCAAATAATAAATCCAACTTATCTGAACTAAGTATATCAGTCCTCATCCACATTTAATTGGAAAGATCACAATATTGTTTCAAAAGAAATTTTATTAGCCAATTAATTATGCTGGATGCGGTTATTAGATTCGCGAGCTTTAAAATTAATATGACAATTTCTAGACCAAAAAATGTATTTACGATCTTACACAAGTGTACGTACATAAATTTATAACATCAAGTAACGAGCGACATGACAATATAAGTAGCAGACGACGCATAGGGTACATATATTCATTCTTTCTCTTACTTTACCCATACTGTGCCCATACGTACATACGTTTACGCATGTAGTACATACAGGCCAATATGTGTGTTTTATTATTTGTTGCTATCATGCTATAAGTTTTTTTATCGTCATTACGCACAATTTTTAAGTACCAGTTCCCATTTTTCAGCACAGTACCTATACACGGATTAAAACCCGTATGCCGTGCACATTATGTACTGTACACGGTTTACAGTGAAAACAGTGTACTGTGCACGGTACTGGCAGTAATTGCACATAACGATATTAACATATCCGTGTACGGTACATGAATACACGGTGCACGGTGCATGGTACTGCGCCCACCCAAAGTACCAGGAGTATAATTAACACCGTGTACCGTGCACGGTGTACTGTCCACGGCGCACAGTATCGGGCCCCCAGTCGGTGCCAATTAAAAACCTAAGAAAATCAATCTCTCGAAATTGTCTGGCAAATACGAAAAAATTATTACTTGGGACCACGTACTATGATTCAACAGTAATAAAATTTCTCCAAATAACAATAAAACAATTTATGATGAAGAGTACCAATGGCTTCCATGGTGCTACGATTTAAGTATTGATTCTTACGACCACCCGTGCAATAAATACGAAAAAAAATCTTTAAAAATTTTTACTAGTGTGTTTTCTCGAAATGTTTAGTTTAAAAATCGGAAATTTTAATGTTATAATTTGATAGTTCCATAAAGAGGATATTTGTTAGGTACATTAGTATTGAGATTGTAGCACCACAAACATGATAGAAACTAGTGTCTATAATTGTAAACATACTTAAGAATTACGGTAATCTTGAATTGTCTCAAGGACACCGGAGTGGACGCGAAAGTATACGCTAAAGTGTTGAGAAAGCTGGACGTCAGAAACAATTTTTTTATCTTATTTACCGTACGCCCCGACTGGAGCCGTGATTCTTGCAGAATTTTATGGTAACCCGCTGCAGCTGACCTATGTAGCGACCAATGCCGTTACAAATATTAGCCCGGACAAAACCAGACTTCATACCCAGCTGACTATAAGACATTTTTGGGCACTTGAACTGACCTTTTAATGTTATGCTAGCTAATCTTTGTATTGAGCTGGTCTGCTAATGTTTGATCATAGAGATATCTCTATGTGTTTGACCAAACAGTAGGCAACGATGTTTAGGCCATATACATAAAAGAAACATAGACTGCTCGTTTGTAGGTACGGCATCTAAAGCACGAGTAGAAAGAGACACAGCACCAAGAGTGAAAATCTGTCTCTCTTGCACATTGCCAACGGTAGGGGTAAGTAAACTAAGTACGTTATATACGATAGACCGGGCCAGTGCTCCCAAAAGTGGCATCCAAACTAGCACGAAATTCAAATTGTCTATAAAGAGCAAAACGCAAAAACCCACATAAAACAACAGAATTTCTAAAATGATAAATAAATAAACCCCAAGCTATTAAATCCAATAACCCAATGCTGTTTAACCCAGCAACCCGGAACGCCTACTGGCCACTTTAAAATATAATGCCTTAAATAATACAACAAAAGCACCAACCACCACACAACCCGGGGCGCTTACTGGCCGCTTTGTTTATTAATAAAAAAATAAAATAAAATACCACAAGCGCCAATAACCACACAACCCGGGGCGCTTACTGGCCACTTTAATTATTTATAGTAAATAGAATAATCCAAGCGCCCCAGAACGTGTGAGGATTTATGCTTGCGTTATTATTTCATTAATCATAAATAATCAAGGCGACCAGTAAGCGCCCCGGGTTGTGTGGGGATAGGTGCTTGCGTTATTATTCACAGGAGAAATAAGTCTTCCCCTACACTCCTGCTGTAGCTCTGCTCTGATTGGCTTCGGAACTTTTCCAACGGAAAGAGCCGTCACATAGCCATATAAGAAAAATAGACTACTCGTTCTTATGAACGGCGCTGAAGCACAAGTAGAAGACAGAACATCGAACGTGAGTATCTCTCTCTCTCTTTCTCTCTCTCGCACACTCCCACATTTGGCAATGTGAGGGAGAGACAGATATCCACGTTCGATGTTATGTCTCCGTCTACTTGTGCTTCAGCGCCGTACATAAGAGCGAGCAATCTATTTTTATTATATGTCTATGCGTAGACTGTTCACTAACAATTGCATGATTAACCAGGCTTGTATTGATCAAAGTGACTGATGTTCCTTTACGGAATGTGTAGGCTGAGTGCCTTAGTTGCGTAGACTGTTGTCTACTAACAACTTCGTAATTGGCCCTGATGGGCTTGAAATGAAGTAAGGGAGTGTTGTCCTTTCACCAGTTATTTCTAATTACAAAGAAAATGTATTAGCTTGATGCATAATCGAATATTGAACAAGTGTATTAGTTCATGCCAGGATAAATTATCTCGTGTTTAAAAAGAAAGTCAACGGTGGTGATTGCACGACAACGCATGCCAATGCACGCGCACTTGTTTTAACAAAAGTGTTCGTTGAATTGTTTGTGCTTCTGCGTTCGGTAAACAAGAAGGACTCGTGTGTTCTAATCTACAGTTCTATATGACGCCGTTGCAGCACACACCACGTTGACGAATAAAACGTTTTTCGATGAATCTGATTAAATTAAATCTAACGTTATTGCACGATTCAATTTCCAATCGCGGACCGTAGAGCACATTGCACTATAGTCAATTGCTGCGCAAAATTAACATTATTCATACGTTTACAACCGCAAACGGCTCTCGCACTTGAAATGAAGTTTTAACGCACCAATGATAATAGCTTTAGTTTCGCACGATTTACTTATGAAATGCGTCTTGATCAAGAACTTCAAAGAGACACCGAAATTCTTGTAATTGCATACAATGAATGTTCTTCAAACTTACTGAATCGAGTGTAACACGCGACGCACTAATACTTGAACAGAAACATGTAATGCTCACAAATCAGTACTTACAATAAAATTAACGCACAAATCCGAAGATAAGCTGGTGAATTCCAGTATACAGTTGAACAGAAATGTACACGGCACACTAAACAAATGAAAATCAACAAGGATCAGATTGGCATACTCGCTCACTTCTTTTGCGTGTTAGCTGGTCGCGGCGTCGCGCTCGCTTGCCAGAATAAATCAAAAACGTGGCGTCCCTACAGCTCTATTCTCTCTTTCTGTATACCCTACCCATACGTGATAGCACCTGCACCGACTTCCCGATCGGAAATATCCCGAGTAGAAATTGAAAGTGGGCGAAAACTGGGCCCAAGCGTATATATATTTATACATATGGGTCTGCGCGCGCGCATATCATACTATATTTATATACTTATATATAGTCGTCTCTGTATTATACTGATCTGCAGACATTAGTGGGCGAAAGTCATGCCAAGTAAGGCCAAGCTGCGCCTTATTACGAGCCCATCCTGTGGCCAGGCTTGGTTTCTTGATTTCGACCATGCGTTTAACCAGATCGGTAAGCTTAGCGGGGGCATAGCTTGTGCCTACCTAGGCAGCCTAGCTTGCCTCGCTAGGTCCTAGCGAGGCAAAAGTATAGAGGCAGATGGCGTGATGTAACGCGGCTTAGCTTGGCCCTATCTACACTGAAAAAAAAGAACTGCTAGTGCTAGTACGACCGCGAACAAATGCTAAAACAGCAGTGGCGCCACATGCAGGTAGGTGCACAGCTATTATCACTGTAGTCCACAGCTAGGCAGCTAGCATAACTGCAGACGACCCATGCTGTTTCTGCATTGCTCGCCAACAGTCATTTGTACTGTTGTGCCCAGTAGAGCTAGTATATTAATTGTGTAACAATGACTAGTCTAAAATAAACGAAGCAAAATCATTGAAATTTTTATTTTTATAATTTCTATTATATATCCCAAAAGAGTGTAAAAGTGGAGAGACGATACATTAAAATAGACGTAATAGTACCTTCAAAATAGCCCTTCGCCGCTTGATTTTGGGTTCTCAGGCGGAAAAATAGTATACGAAACTCGTTCGAAAAGGCTTCTTTACGAACCTCGTTACGGCCCTCACTTTCGGCTCGTGCCGTAAACCTCTCACTTCGTAAGCTTTTGCAAACTCGTACGTAATATACTATTTTGTCTTGTATGTTAGAAAACAATTTTTTTGTTTCATAAATGTCGATTTCCACTGCTTTCTCGAAAAATAGACCATCAGGAGAAATGGTTTTTATTCCGTCCAGAGACGGAATCAGAGCGGAACTTTATCTTAACTTCTAAAACGAACACACTTCTTTTTCCCAGGAGCCTTGCGCGCGCTCGCACCCGCCGCTGATTGGCTCTCAGCTTGTCAGCGCGGCAGCGGGAGGGGTGGGGCTTAAGGACTCGATTTTTTTCCTTGCACGCTCTCTCTCTCTCTTGCCTGATACGCCGAATTGGAAGCATCGTAATTACCTCTCGCGTAGTGCTTGCAGTTTTGTCGCTTACAGGTTGTGTCATCTGCAGGAGATCTTCGCCGCCGTCTTCGAGCCCCAGGACTCAGGATATCGTCGTCGAGACGCTAAGTCTTTTATATTTAATCGTATCTCACCTTCATACGTATTCATATTTCGTCAATCTTCATCATCGTAGCTCTATTTAATCATTTTACTAATTAATCTTTACATTCCCACATCTCTCATTAATTGCATCTCGCATTCGTGTTGGGTTCCTGCATCTCTAATTCTCATTCTTTAATTCATCACTCATCCAGCAATCTCTTGCTCGTCCTCACAGTCATCCCAACCCTTTCACCTCTCGTTCGTGCTACTCTTCCTTACTCTACCCAACCCTTCTCTACTCGAAATCACCTTCACAATCGCTCTCGGCTTATCTTTTTCACCTTCTGCACGTCAACGCTTATCACATCTGCATCATCTGCGCCCTACTCAATACACGTCTCGCTAATTTTTTCACCTCACGTCAACGAACAGCTTATCATCCATACGTCACTCATCCTACAACCTCTATCATCATCCGCCCAGTATCTCTGTCTATATACATCCACTATCATTTTAGGTTAAATTTTATCCACGCATCCGCATTCAACCACGTCACTACATATCATACACATCATACGTCTATTGCACCTACTTGGTGCATCTCGTCATCCCGTCATCTTCAATACAGTTCGCCCGCTCCATTTCATCTCTCATTCCGGAATCAGAGTCCTCACCCGAATACGCCACTCACAACAACTATCATTACTGAGCTGCCGCAGGTAGTAGCTAATTTCGACTTTCGGGCGTCGGCCCGCTTTCACCAGCCTTGCGCTGACTCGTGCGAGCGTGCACGGCTGAGGGACTCATTGTCGTAGTTCCGTCTCTCTCTCTGTGTCACCTCTGCGTTGTCTACCTGCGAACATTCTAGAAAGTTTTAGTATTAAGGGGCCCCCCAATTTAAGAACCCGAACGACCCTGTCGCCATGCCCAGCGTTATCTCGGCTGCTACCCATGCATATTCTTTTCAATCGGACAATTCCCCTTGTGTTTGCAAGAGTTCGCGCACGCGTTGGACTATATCCATTAGCTTTGTGCCTGTCTCTGAGTTTCCTTCAGTCCCGTGCTCATCATTGCCGAGTTCCTGTAATCCGTCTCTTTTTATTATTATACTCGTAAGCTACCGTAACTTGTCCCCTTTTATTCCTTTTATGCTCTGTATTATCTTTCCTAAATTCAAGTTGGAGTCCTTAAGTTTGACTATTTTGCTCATGCCCTCCTCTGATCCCGGACTCAATCTGGTCTCTGCGGCTTGAGCCGTGCAATCCTCTGACAAATTTATTACTCCTAGGTCTGCCACTTTAAATGTTTTATGCTGTGTGTGCCCACACTGCACGTATATTTTCTCCTCCCCCGTAGTGCTGAAAGCATGCTGGTTTCTTGCATGTAGGCGCGTCCAGTAAGTGCCTTTTAGTTTGGCTAGTATTATCGGGCATTCCTCTGGATTTTTTATTGTGTAGCCTAGGATTAATTTTATTTCACAAGGATGGTCTTCCTCTACTTCCTGTGCTGATTCCATCTGTGTGCAAATGCGCTTTCGTCCCATTCTTTTGCATCCTTTAACCGTTTCCTGCGATATTGGTGCAAAACTCTTCGCACTAGTGCTTATACTGCCACATATTCGTATGTTGGCTGTAGGTAGGCCACAATGTCTGTATCGTTGAACTCTTTTTGTTCCATCGGTAGCGGCGATATTCTTAGAAGATCGAAATCGTCCTTTGTTACCAAGGGTATCTCTATATAATATATGATGTTACCATTAAATGCTACAGTCGTTATCTCTGAAGTTTCCCCGATTTCTTCTTCTGTTGTACTTTCCTCTCCTGCGAATTTGAGGTCCGATCTTAGTTGTCCTGCTAAGATTTTGGCTTCTGATACAGCTGTTAATGCTTCCTCTGGTAGGTGAGTCACGCCTCGACTGGCTAAATATATTATATCGGTTGCTTTTCTAAATTTTGTTGCGAGCTCTTTGGCTAATTGTTCTAATTCTTTTATCATGCCTGACACCTCGTCCTTCCCTGTTATTAAGTCGACGAATATTTTAAACCCTTCTTCTGTTATTTTTCCTGCTTTTGCTTCAAAATTTTTCATATTTTGTATTTCTTTTTCTTGATTCCCGAACGTTGTGATCGTTACTTGTTCCGTTAAATCTTTGTTTGTGTCGATTGTGGTAGTCGGCTTTGAAACTATTAAGTCCTGTTCTTCCCTTTTCTGCCGCCGTTAATTGTCCTTGGATCACTTGCACGGCTGCGGTTTGGCTATGAATTTCCTGTCCCACTACTGCTCTATATGCCTCTTGCACATTTCCTTCTGCTTGTAAAACTTCGATTGTGGCCTGATCTATTTGTTCCATACATTCCTGCTTTTTCCTCAGTGTTACTGAGCATTTCCAGCTAGCCTGCCTCTGTGCCGGTAAAAACTGCGTTGACTCTTGCATTAGTTGATTCCAATCTATATACCATATAACTCTCCACGTTGATGTGGCTGACTGGATCGGGTCCAAGTCCTCTACTATTATCCCCGAATTTTCCTCAATTAACTCTATCTCCCCTATTTGCTTTTTCCCTTGTGCGGCTTTCACCCTAAAACAAAAAAAAAAATGGGTACCTTTTTTTATTCTTTTTGGGTTTGCCCTCTTTGCAAATTACTACTTTTTCCCCTTTTCTTTTCTCGTACGGAGGGAAAAAGAGAAAAAAAAAAATTTAACTGTGAGCATAACCCATGCGCGGTTTCAGTTACCCCCCTGAACCGTGACATTTCGTACAGGCAATGACAAACGTCGAAACAATAATTTTACAATGCGAGAAGGCTGTACACTGCAAATCAAGCCGGGAGTATGGCTCTACCCTTACATAACGTGGTGCTTGTGCGCTGCTTAAATCTATATACGACATGCTAAGATGTTTATCGCATTATTGTATGGTTGAAAACAGAGGACACCTAAGCACTTTTGATTTCAAGTCCTACGACGCTGTTTACATTTACCATTTTTACGACAATTTTCACGAACGAAAAAAAAAATTCCCCCTCTTTTTCCCTTTTTTTTTTGGCACACTTGCTTCTTTCTGTTAAATGGGCACAGTTCGTTGTAAATACATAAAATACTAGACTCGTTGTTGTTTCTTTGTGTGAACGGTACAACACCAGTGAAAGAAATGTTCGAAGGACGTGTCTGCGTGTCCTGCCTTTTATGGTTATCATGAACAGATTGCTGTGTTCCCTTTCCTCTAGACATGTGTTCGACGCTGTGTGTTGTTTATAACAGGAAGGCGCATATAGTGTCGCGAATTTTGTGGCTGACCTGCCCTTTTTCCCTCTCCCTTTTTTTTTTGGTCATCTTATTACTTCCCATACTAGCCCTCTCTTTTACATTTTCCAAGGGAGGTGGAATGTAAGGATCGTTGGATATTTTGGTTTTTACTTTTCTTCGTCACTGCTTACCCTGACTTTGTTGTGCTCAGTTCGTCTCAGTGCTCCCTGCATTCCTTTGCCAGTGTTTGTTATTTTTCGGTGTCCGCTCTGCTTTTATTTAGTGCGTTAACCGTACTCTCTTCTTTTGACAGTCAACCATTTCTTTTATTTCTTCTTTCGTTTTATTTATTTTTTGATTCCTCTTTTTTTTTGTTCCTTTTTTTTGTTATTATGGCAACGTTCGCGAGTGCGTCTGAGTTTGTACGCCTGCTGCGGAATTTTGTGAGCTTGTCTCACGATAGTACCCGCAGCCCGGGATTTACTGCTGTTGATGGCAGCATTTGTGCCCTGCTGGACGGGGCCGTCGTGGAGGAGGCGTTGGTGTGCCGGGAGTGTGCCCACGTAAGTATTTTTTTCCTTGTCTTCTCTCTATCTTCATCCCTTAGTTCCCGTACATAGTCGTGTATATATATATATATATTCATGTTCCTTGATTGTTTCCCTTAGCCCATTCCTTTGTATATCTGCTAGCGGGTTCCATCGGTGGGCCGTACCCGGGGGGTGCAGGTTGTGGTCCTTGAAGGGCCGACCACGCGAGCCCTGATCGTCTGCCCGACTCACGGACCGGTAAGTATCGTGCTCGCTTGTATACATGTATATATTTTTTCTATTTATTTATCTCTTTTTTTTTAAATATATAATATTCGTATGTTGGCTGTAGGTAGGCCACAATGTCTGTATCGTTGAACTCTTTTTGTTCCATCGGTAGCGGCGATATTCTTAGAAGATCGAAATCGTCCTTTGTTACCAAGGGTATCTCTATATAATATGTGATGTTACCATTAAATGCTACAGTCGTTATCTCTGAAGTTTCCCCGATTTCTTCTTCTGTTGTTGTACTTTCCTCTCCTGCGAATTTAAGGTCCGATCTTAGTTGTCCTGCTAAAATTTTGGCTTCCTATACAGCTGTTAATGCTTCCTCCGGTAGGTGAGTCACGCCTCGACTGGCTAAATATATTATATCGGTTGCTTTTCTAAATTTTGTTGCGAGCTTTTTGGCTAGTTGTTCGAATTTTTTTATCATGCCTGATACCTCGTCCTTCCCTGTTATTAAGTCGGCGAATATTTTTAACCCTTCTTCTGTTATTTTTCCTGCTTTTGCTTCAAAATTTTTCATATTTTGTATTTCTTTTTCATAATTCCCAAATGTTGTGATTGGTACTTGTTCCGTTAAATGTTTGTTTGTGTTGATTGTGGTAGTTGGCTTTGAAACTATTAATTCCTGTATTTTTCCCTTTTCTGCCACCGTTAATTGTCCTTGGATCACTTGCACGGCTGCGGTTTGGCCATGAATCCCCTGTCTCACTACTGCTCTATATGCCTCTTCCACATTTACTTCTGCTTGTAAAACTTCGATTGTGGCCTGATCTATTTGTTTCATACATTCCTGCTTTTTCCTCAGTGTTACTAAGCATTTCCAGCTAGCATGCCTCTGTGCCTGTAAAAACTGCGTTGACTCTTGCATTAGTTAATTCCAATCTATATACCATATAACTCTCTACGTTGATGTGGCTGACTGGATTGGGCCCAAGTCCTCTACTATTATCCCCGGATTTTCCTCAATTGACTCTATCTCCCCTATTTGCTTTTTCCCTTGTGCGGCTTCCGCCCTAAAACAAAAAAAAATGGGCACCTTTCTTTATTCTTTTCACATTTGCCCTCTTTGCAAATTACTACTTTTTCTCCTTTTTTTTTCTCATACGGAGGGAAAAAGAAAAAGAAATTTAACTGTGAGCATAACCCGTGCGTGGTTTCAGTTACCCCCCTAAATCGTGCCATTCCGTACAGGCAATGACAAACGTCGAAACAATAATTTTACTATGCGAGAAGGCTGTACACTGCAAATCAAGCGGGGAGTATGGCTCTACCCTTACATAACGTGGTGCTTGTGCGCTGCTTAAAACTTCTGAGATGCTGAGATGTTTATCGAATTTTTATATGGTTGAAACCAGAGGACACCTATGCACTCGTGATTTCAAGTCCTACGACGCTGTTTACATTTATCATTTTTACAACAATTTTCACGAACGAAAAAAAAATTCCCCCTCTTTTTCCCTTTTTTTTGGTACACTTGCTTCTTTCTGTTAAATGGGTACGGTTCGTCGTAAATACATAAAATACTAGACTCGTTGTTGTTTCTTTGTGTGAACGGTACAACGTCAGTAAAAGAAATGTTCGAAGGACGTGTCTGCGTGTACTGCCTTTTATGATTATCATGAACAGATTGCTGTGTCTCTTTCCTCTAGACATGTGTTCGACGCTGTGTGTTGTTTATAATAGGAAGGCGCATATAGTGTCGCGGATTTTGTGGCTGACCTGCCCTTTTTCCCTCTCCCTTTTTTTTTGGTCATCTTATTACTTCCCATGCTAGCCCTCTCTTTTACATTTTCCAAGAGAGGTGGAATGTAAGGATCGTTGGATATTTTGGTTTTTACTTTTCTTCGTCACTGCTTACCCTGACTTTGTTGTGCTCAGTTCATCTCAGTGCTCCCTGCTTTCCTTTGCCAGTGTTTGTTAGTTTTCGGTGTCCGCTCTGCTTTTATTTAGTGCGTTAACCGTACTTTCTTCTTTTAACAGTCAACCATTTCTTTTATTTCTTCTTTCATTTTATTCATTTTTTGATTCCTTTTTTTTTGTTCTTTTTTTTTTTGTTATTATGGCAACGTTCGCGAGTGCGTCTGAGTTTGTACGCCGGCTGCGGAATTTCGTGAGCTCGTCTCACGATGGTACCCGCAGCCCGGGATTTCCTGCTGTTGACGGCAGCATTTGTGCCCTGCTGGACGGGGCCGTCGTGGAGGAGGCGTTGGTGTGCCGGGAGTGTGCCTACGTAAGTATTTTTTTCTTGTCTTTTCTCTATCTTCATTCCTTAGTTCCCGTACATATCCGTATATATATCTATATATATTCATATTCCTTGACTGTTTCCCTTAGCCCATTCCTTTGTACATCTGCCGGCGGGTGCCATCGGTGGGCCGTACCCGGGGGGTGCAGGCTGTGGTCCTCGAAGGGCTGACCACGTGGGCCCCAATCGTCTGCCCGACTCACGGACTGGTAAGTACCTTGCTCGCTTG